>CM046379.1:37893451-38030951 GCA_025413485.1 Ficus microcarpa
ACACATGGGGTGCTTACATACAAAAAAACAAAAAACACGAAGAAACTACTATTTTCTTTCACAAATTTTCTTTTTTTAATTTACACTTTAATACACAAACTATCCTAGATGCTGAAGTTTGAGACCTTGTATTTGTTTTCTTCATCTGTATAACTGTAATTGAAGTTGAGAAAACCTTGAGGTCATAGTACTGATCGGATTCTTGAACGGTCGGCCGTGCATGTTAATTGCCTATTATGAGAAATCCAAATTAAGACGAAGTTTTATATATGTTATATTACTTCCACATCTTCAATTGTAAGTCGTGTTTATGCTCTATACCTGACAATTGCGAAATGGAATGTTCAAACTGTACTGACTACTGGTTATAGATGTTGACACAAGTAGCAACTTATTCAAAAAGCAAACCGGAGAGGATAACAATTACAAACGAAAAGAGGAGCAAACCTCAGTTTTCAAGTAAAAATGTAGCACACTCAAGAACTACTGATAGAACTAGTAGAAATGCAGCAACAATGATCTGAAATTTGCGTAACATAATCGTTCTGTAATCTAGAATTTTCCTTTCTCATAATCTTTATATTTTCTGTTTTTGATGAATTCAGTGAGTGCTGAGGAATAGGGACTTCCCATCGCTTCCTTGTACTTTGCCCACCAGCGCTTCATGAAGCTGCTATGTTCCAAGAATATCTCAGGGGACACTTTATACTCTCTGATCAAACCCATCACATATTCCTCAAACTTCTTTAACTCCTCCGCGGAAGTTTCCTTCTGTTTCAGCGATTCGCACGAAATGATAGCATCCTCAACACTTGCCCAAAAGCATGAATCTTCAGTCAGATTATGAGAAATATTCTTCTTTCTCTCATCAAGCGTACTGCCCGTGGTTTCCGTCGAGTCCATGTACAATTGCTCCAAGCGGTAGAAGTGTGGAAGCCTATGCCTTTTGTATACTTCAACACCCGAACAATCTTTCCTGTCGTTGTAGAAATCAGCAATGCAAAGTGGCTCAACCATCTTTTTGTAGGTTATCCCTGCATAGAGCCATCGAGTCTGAAGAGAGGCTCCTTCCTTCTGAGGCTGCTTGTCGGCTTCTTCAACCACATCCACCCAGTAGTTCACCAGTCTTTTAACAATCTCCTCAACGTTTATGTCACTCATAAACATCTTGCTTTTGTAGGTGTCATAGTACCCCATTTTCTTACCCTCGGAAGCCTTCTTGTACCATTCAAGTTTGGCCATATTTATTTTTGCCTCGTTCAACTTCTTGTCCCGGTTAACAGTCCTCTTTCCAATTAGGTATTTCTTTTCCTGCTTCTCCATCCATTCAACCATTGTCTTTGTGTACTCCTGGTCCTCCTTCTTGCACTGCCATAGAATCACAGATGTTAATAGCGAAAGATGGAAGAATGTCAACAAATTGTTTTACTAACCATCACCACAAAAGGAGATAGACAATTAAAAAAAAAAAAAATGAATGAATGAACTACATTTACCTCTATTGCTGAGAGTTGTGCGGCAAGGCCTGCAGCATAAGGACTAGTAGCCCAGTCAGCCTCCGAGACGTTCTTGAATAAGGCCTTGTGTTTGAGATGTTCCACAATTTTTCCATAATCAACTCCTTGATCTGGAGAACCATCCGGGGCGGTTGCTGCCAACAATTTCAGAATGGATTCGGGCTCCTCAAAGCAAGAACACCCCGAATTGGAACACAAGAGGAATGTCCCAAATGGTTTGTAGGCATTTGCATTATGGTTTATGAGCTTCCTAGGTATTGGATCATTGTTTGAGACCACATGAAGGAAGCAAGAGTTCCACGAAGAGTATTGAAACAAGGCCTTTTGCAGGTGACTGTCGCCGATAAGGGGTGAACCAAATGTGATGCAAATTGGGTGTTTGGTTTTCGCGAAGTCGACGATTTCTAGCAGCCATAACGTGAAGAGCGAAGCAATTGAGCCTCCAAGAGCGTGTCCAGTGACAACTATCGGTTTGAAATGGTCCTTCCCCGTTTGAGTTGTATTGTAAGACGCTAGGTCCAAGATAGTCTTAATCTGAGCAAAAGGAATTATGGAGGAGTCACTTTCTCACTCTTACAGGGATTTTTGGAGACTTTAAAAAGAAAAGAAAAGAAAAGAAAAGAAAAGAAAAAAGAAGAAGAAGAAGACGAAGAACAATACACAGAGTACTCATTAGGGAGAAACTATGGGAAAGTAAGTTCTCAATAATTTGACCCCCAAAAAAAAAAAAAAAAAACAAAGGGACTAATATTATTGTAATTTATTTCTGCTTTTTTTTTCCCCCTCTCTCACCTTTTGCTTTCGAAAATGAAAAGAACGGGGGAGATTTTCTTAGAAACACCATGGGAAGATCTTCATCATTCATTTTTGTTGTTGATCACAAGAACAGACATATTACCAAATAGACCCGAGCAACAACCAACTCCAATAATAGTGAAAAAAAGGTCGAACGTAATAGTTCCCTAAAGTCAACATCTCTTGAGCAGAAAAAATCATGTTCTTCATCAGGCAAAAAAGAATTGACCTGGTTAGATTTCATTTCACAATTAAGTATTCACAGTTTCGATCCAATCCGATCAAATCTAAAGCTCATTAAGAAAACAAAAAAGATCATAGAATTTCAAGTGCAAGGAAATCGAAAGACACCTCATCTTTCAGCTGGGAAAGCCGTTCCCGGTTTTGGTCAAAGAGGGTAATGGCAGCTCTGTTAATGGCGAAACCGCCTTTTTTGCCCAGAAATTTAAAGAGAGCGAAACTTTCCTTCTCAGTCGACGACAAAGATGAGACCAAATCAGCACCTTCTAGAAGCTGGTTTTCGGTAGAACAAGTAACAAATGTCACAACAGTGAATTCTTTCTGGTCGTCGAGAACGCATCGGAGATTCGAGGATGATTGCTGATGAGCATTACTAAGCTTTGAAATTTTGTTCCATAACAATTCCAGTATGTTACTGGTTATCACCAGATTCGCCTGTTCCAGGCCTGTGCTGAATCTGCAATCACCAAACCAAAACCAGAGAACAAAACTTCAAATTAAAATAAATAAATAAATAAATAATAAGACTAAGAAAAGAAAATTCGAAGTTTTACTTACAGCTTCATCTTTCCGGCTTTTCAATGATGGCCGTGATTTGCTTCAGAGACAGAGAGATCAGTTAAGCATATGAAGCTGAATATGTTGAGAAGGTTATGAGTTCAATGATGATCAGACAGTGAAATTTAATGATAAAATAGAGGTCGGCGTCTATGGCTATAAAGTCAACGTCAATCGTCAATGGGGAAACTTCCGATGTTAATCCTTCTGCAGAATTTTCTACCTAAGTTTCTCACTTACTTCTCTTCAAAGCAAACGAGCAAGGAATCTTGAAGACTTCTTTTTTCTTTTTCTTTTCTTTTTTTCTTCTCTCTCTCTCTCTCTCTCTCTCTCTCTATATATATATATATATGAAAGTGGAGGAAATTTCTTCTCTGCTTCTGGGTCGTACTTGTGGAAAAGAATTTAATGCTTTGCTTCATAGCGAATTAAGAATTTAATTAGAATCACGTGGATTTTTTTTTATTTATTGATTTTCTGTTCACGTTGTGGACTTTATGGACGTTAATTCTCTCTCTTCAAGTCGAGAATCAATGTTTTATGGGAATTTAAACAGTAGGATTTTTATTTTCACTAACAGTAATAACTGTTATTGAACTGTTAGATTACTTTTTTAGTGTTTGATCTATGAATGTTTCATAATAAAAATAGTAGAGGCATAATATAAAATGGTTCTCAAACATATATTAACCGTTCCTATCTGAAAAATTAATCAAGCTATTAAAATAACAGTTCTTATCATTAAGGAAAAACAGCTCTTATCATATAAATTCTCATGTCTTATTTCTTTGCTATTTTGTTTTGCTTTATTTTTTATTTTTTAATTTTATAAGAGATTTGAATTTTACAGTTTAAACTAGAATTATTTGTGGATTTACTTCTAGGTTTTCGCCGACAACCACATTTTCACTACTTCTTCTTCCTTCTTCTTTTTTTTCTTTTGGTTTTTTTAAGACAAATTTGAGCAGGAATTTGTTTACCAAATAACAAGTAATACACTTGATAACAGGACTAGGAGAACCTTCTTTTTTGTTCTTTGTAACTTATTATGATTTATTAAGGGGCGTCAAATTTATCATAACCACTTTAGAAACGACAATAGAAAAAAATTTAATGTTCACGCAGAGGAGTTAAACTTTTGTTAGCTTAAGATAATTTACTTACCATTCAAGGATTTGGATAGAGAAACTGATTATATCACTCAAATCCCAAAGACTATGCGTTCGTTTAGTAAATTAGTTGGAAATGAAAATTTTAAGTTAGAATTTATTGACATTTTAAAAATTAATTAAAAATTTTATTGATTTTTTAGAAAAAGATAAAAATTTAGATGAAAAAATATAATTTAATTAGAGTTAAACTTGAATACCAAGTTATATATATATATATATATATATGTGCATGAGTTGAGAAACAATACTGCTTCTTAGTCTATTTGCTGGGCCACTGGACGGTCCTACCTAGGCCTAACTCAAAAGCACACAAACTTTTTTTTGTCTTTTTCCTAAAAAGTTTTTGTCTTTTTCCCAAAAATTTTTTTATCTTTTCTGAAAATTCAAAAAAATTTACTATTACAACTAAAATATTTCAACTCAAACTAACATACCAAACACCCCCTTAATTTCTTTAATTCTAAGTTTTTTAACCTAAATACACAAACGCTCCTAGTGCTGAAGTTTCAGAACTTGTGTTTGTATTCCTCATCTTTATAATTCTTATTCAAGTTGAAAAAGCCTTAACATATTTTATTGCAATAGGCGAAATCCAAAGTTGAATTTCTTTAAGATGTTATGGCTCAACGAGGAGCTTCTTGTTTCTGCTCTACAATAGAAAAAAAATTGTTACTCCCCAAATGAAAAGTTTAAAGGATTAATAGCTCCCGATGTCCCTGAAATCTTCAAAAAGGTACCAATTCATTCTTGAATTTTTTTTTATTAAAAGATCCTCAAACTTATAAAAAAGGTGCGGATATGGCCCAAACTTTAGCAACGGTCTAAAAACTAACGGTTCCGCTCACATGAATTGCACATGCCTTCAGTTTAGGGGTTTTTTTTTGGGTAAAAGAATAGATTTATTATTATAAAATAATAATTAAAAATTAAAATTACAGTTATTTTAAAAATTAAAGTTAAAGTAAAAAAAAAAAAACATAAAACAAAAAACCTCATATATCTATTTTTTCTCTCTCTGGAGTTGTGCTTGTTGGAGAGCACAGACGGTTTCGCCGGGGGTTACAGTGACGTTGGTGAGGGGTGGGCTGACGAGCATAAGTGGTTTTGTTGGGGACTGAGATGAAGGGTGGGCTTGTCGAATGTGGTGCGCGGTGGGTGGCGGCGGATGACCAGATCGGCCTTCATCGAGCCGATGGACGAAGCTAGAAACATATTTCAGTGGGGGCCTACATCAAAATTTTTTTTAAGATAAAATAAATTTTAAGGGAGGATATATGAGAATTTTTAGTTTTAGTGGGTTTATGTGAGAATTTTTAATTTTAGTTGGGATAAAACATTGTTAACGTAGAATTAATTTTAATAAAGATTATGTAAGAATTATTTATTTTTAGTATATGAGAACTTTTTTTATTTTTAATAAGGGTAAATTGTATAAATTATAAAATTTTTGAAATAAATTTAAAAGAAAAATTTTTTTCAGTGAATACTTTAGCCCCCACTAGCACCCGCCTGGCTCCACTGCTGATAACAAACAAACAAACCGAACACACGGCAAGTTGGTAGTAATTTTGAAATTGCGTTTGTTTTGGTCTGTTGACTTGGAAGGTCTAGTCATTGATTTTGTCGCTTGCCGAATAAAGCTTCTGATATAATTTCCACGAAGTTCCATTTGTGCTTGCCGTGAAAGCTCATGCAAGGTTTACGTAACGGTCCGCGTTTGATGAATGAGTTTGAGTTGAAAATTTTAAGTTTCAACAATAATTTTTGTTGATTTTTCAGAAAAGACAAAAAAAATTTTCAGAAAAAGACAAAAACTGAGATGAAAATTTTGAAAATTTTAGTGTCTAATTTAGACAAAGACTCGAGGACGATTGCTGATAAAGCTTTGAAATTTTGTTCCATAACAATTCCAGTATGTTACTGGTTATCACCAGATTCGCCAGTTCCAGGCCTGTGCCGAATCTGCAATCACCAAACCAAAACCAGAGAACAAAACTTCAAATTAAAATAAATAAATAAATAAATAATAAGACTAAGAAAAGAAAATTCGAAGTTTTACTTACAGCTTCATCTTTCCGGCTTTTCAATGATGGCCGTGATTTGCTTCAGAGACAGAGAGGTCAGTTAATCATATGAAGCTGAATATGTTGAGAAGATTATGAGTTCAATGATGAACAGACAGTGAAATTTAATGATAAATATAGAGGTCGGCGTCTATGGCTAGAAAGTCAACGACAATCGTCAATGGTGAAACTTCCGTCAATGGGGAAACTTCCGATGTTAATCCTTCTGCAGAATTTTTTACCTAAATTTCTCACTTACTTCTCTTCAAAGCAAACGAGCAAGGAATCCTGAAGACTTCTTTTTCCTTTTTCTTTTTTTGTTTTTTCTTCTCTCTCTCTCTATACATATATATGTATATATATATATGAAAGTGGAGGAAATTTCTTCTCTGTTTCTGGGTCGGACTTGTGGAAATGAATTTAATGCTTTGCTTCATAGCGAATTAAGAATTTAATTAGAATCACGTGGATTTTTTTTTTATTTTATTGATTTTCTATTCACGTTGGGGACTTTATGGACGTTAAGGGGGAGGATGACATCCATCTCATTTTAAACTCATTTCAAACTTTTTTTTGTCTTTTTCTTAAAAAGTTTTTGTCTTTTTCCCAAAAAGTTTTTTGTCTTTTCTGAAAATTCAAAAAAATTTACTATTACAACTAAAATATTTCAACTCAAACTAACACACCAAACACCCCCTAATTCTCTCTCTTCAAGTGTTTTATGGGAATTTATTTTCACTTACTTCTCATTAAACAGTAGGATTTTTATTTTCACTAACAGTAATAACTGTTATTGAACTGTTAGATTACTTTTTTAATGTTTGATCTATGAATGTTTCATAATAAAAATAGTATAGGTATAATATAAAAGGGTTCTCAAACATATATTAACCGTTCCTATCTGAAAAATTAATTAAGCTATTAAAATAACAGTTCCTATCATTAAGCAAAAACAGTTTTTATCATATAAATTCTCACATCTTATTTCTTCGTTATTTTGTTTTGCTTTATTTTTTATTTTTTAATTTTATAAGGGATTTGAATTTTACAGTTTATACTAGAATTAGTTGTGGATTTACTTCTAGGTTTTCGCTGACGACCACATTTTCACTACTTCTTCTTCTTCCGTCTTTTTTTTTTTTTTTTTTTTGTGTTTTTTGTTTTTTGGTTTTTTTTGTTTTTTTTAAGACAAATTTGAGCAGGAATTTGTTTACCAAATAACAAGTAATATACTTGACAACAGGACTAGGAGAGCCTTCTTTTTTGTTCTTTGTAACTTATTATGATTTATTATGGGGCGTCAAATTTATCATAACCACTTTAGAAACGACAATAGAAAAAAATTTAATGTTCACGTAGAGGAGTTAAACTTTTGTTGAAAAAATATAATTTAATTAGAGTTAAACTTGAATAGGAGAAGTTATATATATATATATATATATATGCATGAGTTGAGAAACAATACTGCTTCTTATGGTTCGTTTGGCCATAAGTTTAGTTTAAACTAAACTGTACTTTTTTTATCATGATTTTTGTCTTTTTTTGAAAAAGTTTTTTGTCTTTTCTAAAAAAGTTTTTTGTCTTTTCTGAAAAATTACTATTGAAACTTAAAAATCTTAAACTAAACTCATTCACCAAACACCCCCTTAGTCCATGTGCTGGGCCACTGGACGGTCCTACCTAGGCCTAACTCAAAAGCACACACTTCTTACTATTAATTTCTTTAATTCTAAGTTTTTTAACCTAAATACACAAATGCTCCTAGTGCTGAAGTTTCAGAGCTTGTGCTTGTATTCCTCATCTTTTTAATTCTTATTCAAGTTGAAAAAGCCTTGCTCTCAAAGCCTTAACGTATTTTTTTGCAATAAGCGAAATCCAAAGTTGAATTTCTTTAAGATGTTATGGCTCAACGAGTAGCTTCTTGTTTCTGCTCTACAATAGAAAAAAATGTTACTGCCCATACGAAAAGTTTATAAAGAGTTAATAGCTACCGTTGTCCCTGAAATCTTTAAAAAGGTGTCGATTGATCCTTGAATTTTTTTTTTTTTTTTATTAAAAGGTCCTCAAACTTATAAAAAGGGTGCGGATATGATCCAAACTTTAACGACCGTCTAAAAACTAACGGTTCCACTCACATGAATTGCACATGCCTTTAGTTTAGGGGTTTTTCTTTTGGGTAAAAGAATAGATTTATTATTATAAAATAATAATTAAAAGTTAAAATTACAGTTATTTTAAAAATTAAAGTTAAAGTAAAAGAAAACGTAAAACGTAAAACAAAAAACCTCATATATCTATTTTTTCTCTCTCTAGAGTTGTGCTCGTTGGAGAGCACAGACGGTTTCGCCGGGGGCTACGGTGACGTCGGTGAGGGTTGGGCTAACGAGCATAAGTGGTTTCATTGGGGACTGAGATGAAGGGTGGGCTTGTCAAAGGTGGTGCACGGTGGGTGGTGGCGGATGACCAAATCGGCCTCCGTCGAGCCTGTGGACAGAGCTAGAAATATATTTCAGTGGGGGCGTACATGAAATTTTTTTTTTTAAGATAAAATAAATTTTAAGAGGGGATATATGAGAATTTTTAGTTTTAGTGGGTTTATGTGAGAATTTTTAATTTTAGTTGGGGTAAAACATTGTTAACATAGAATTAATTTTAATAAAGATTTCGTAAGAATTATTTATTTTTAGTATATGATTTTGAAGTAAATTTAAAAAAAAAAAAAAAAATTTCAGGGAACACTTTAGCCCCACTAGCACCCGACTAGCTCCGCTACTGATAACAAACAAACAAACCGAACACGCGGCAAGTAGGTAGTAATTTTGAAATTGCGTTTGTTTTGGTCTGTTGACTTGGAAGGTCTTGTCGTTGATTTTGTCACTTGCCGAATAAAGCTTTTGATATAATTTCCATGAAGTTCCATTTGTGCTTGCCGTGAAAGCTCATGCAAGGTTTCTGTAAGTCTCTAATTTAGATAAGACCATTAACGAGTGCATTATTATAGAAATTACTAAGAGAAGACCAAGGCCACAGAGATGATTCATACACTAGAAATGAAGAGACATAATTATTATAAATTAGTTCTCACAAAACAAGTTATAATATACAAAATCGAATAAATTTTAATACTAATAAATTAATTAAAATCAAGAGATCTTTTAAATAAAAATAAATTCAAAATTATATTATATACAAAATAATAACTTTCTCTGTAATAATAACACAACCAAGCTCATATATGTGCATGTGTGCCAATGTACCCTATTTGTAAAATCTTAGGGTTTCGACTATTGTAAAATATGTTTTGCATCGGAATATCATCTGAAAAAGATGGAATCTATTTTTTTAAAATAGTGTCCACCACGTCTCGACCTCACTTTCGCCTTTGGTAGCATCACCCTATTTGTATTCAATTAACCATCCATGTCTGAAATACTAACCAAACTCCTGAAAATAATCAAACTCAAATAAATCTGAAATAATTAACTAAAATAAATCCTAATAGACAAATATGAAATAACTCCAATCCTCATTTCAATCTTCAGTTAATAATATCTTGTTCTCCACTAACCACATTTTCATTACCATCTTTATTTCTTATATTAAATTAACATACCTGATAACAGAACCAGAAGAGCCGTATTAAACGGAACCTCTTCACCAAAACCCTTCGTTTTATTTTTGTTACTATTTTTTGAACTTATATATTTGAGTTATTTTATTAAGCAAAAAAAAAAAAATTTGTTATTTGAGTTATTAACATTTCCATGTTTGGCGCAAAACTTTTATAATCGTGAGCCTCAATTTTTTGTTCTTTCTTATAAAACTTGTTATGAGGTATCTATTTTTACCGTAGCCACATTAGAAAACGACAGTATAAAAACCAAATTCAATATTTTACGTAAAGAAGCCATCTGTTGTTAGCTTAGATTATTTTCTTATAGTTGAATGATTTCAAGAGAGTAATTGATTTGGTTGTATTATTTAAACCACGATGACCATATATAAACACAAGCTAACTGGTGATTATAGGATGTTAATCAGAGATTCACTGCTTTTAACTGGTGATTAAAAGCCGATCAATAGAATAGTTTAAGTGCATGTTTTGGTAGGTTTTATCCATTTCATTTTCTGACGTTTGATAACCACATTTTTCAAGTTGAAATTGCGTTTTCATTTCATAATGAAAGTGAAAGTCGGGCTCATTTCTGGAATTACCTTCTAACTTTAACATCTTCATGGGGACGCATTTTGACCTTTTTGGTCACGTTGGGTGGCTTGTCGTCAAAGATGCTATCTATGTAGTTTAGATTTTTCTCCTTTTTGTGATAGTTGTTTGTTTAAAATTAAAAAAGAAAAATACCAGCGAAACCAACACATCCCAACTGTTTAGTATCACATTAAGTGACATATAAATTTTCATTCTTTCATTGACATGATTGTGATATCAATTAAAAACATCTACCATTGAAAAGATGACAACCCATTGCCAAATAAGTTGGCACTCAAAAGTCGGGGGTATTAGACTTGGTGTCCTTAACATCCTCTTAAAATAAATGCAAAGGTGCTATATTTTGTCATTATATTATTTTTTCTATTTTGTAACAACGGAGTTGGTCTCCTCACACTCTCGTCTTAGTTGTGTGTCCAATCTGTTAGAGTTAGTTCTATGTGGTTTTAAGGGTACTTTTTACAATAGGTCTCTTGATCTCAAATTATCAGTAAGAGTTTTTCATCAACTATAATAGTGTTGTTGCAAGAGCCATTCGTGTGCTGAATAATTAATGTCTTTTCGGTTTCCCTTTGTTGAAATTTGATACTTTTTACCTTTTGTGTGCTTCATTATAATTTAGTAGTAGAATCGGTTTGCAATTGAGGTTTATCATGTTTGGCTCACATATCCATTTTCAAAATGGATTTCAAATACCATTTGACGACACATTTTAAGCTCTTCTATCCTCTTAAAAAAGAAAACTCATCACATTTTAAAAAGGAGATGACTTTTTAATTTACTATTAAAACCTCATTTCATAATCTTTTTGCACATTCAAAGGACATCTCATTTTTAAAATGAAAAGATTTTATCATTTTAAACAAGAAAACTTTTCATTTTAAAAATGAGTATGTGAAAGTTTTCTTGTTTATGATATTATTATAGCCACTAATAAGTATTTATATTTTCTTGATTTGAAAAAAAAAAAAAATCTTTTCTAAAAAAAGTTAAAAAAGTAATCGCTACCTATTACCATTGGTTCTCAATAAAATACAAGGGTTTATAGCTAAATAACTGTTTTTTTTTTAAATAAACTTTTTAATAAAAAACACAAGTTTTTAAAAATTAATTAAAAAGCTCAAGTTTTTTAAAAATGACTTAAAAAACCTTTTTTTTTCTTTATGATCAATTAACTTTGTAAATGATCAATCACTGATTAACCATATCATATAGTTAATTATTGATTAACTATCAGTAAATCACTTAATGACTATTGGTAAATCACTTATTAACCACAGTCAATCACTGATTGACTATTAGTAAATCACTGATTATGATTGATCATAATATAAATGATAAGTTTTCGTAATCAATCACTAATTGACCCATAGTTAATCACTGATTGACTATAACCAAGGGATAAAGAACAAAATATTGTTTGTGAAGAGACTAATAATAAATTATTACATAAAATTTTAAACATAATAAAAAATAGCATAATTAGATCTATGACCACACAACATAAAATAAAATCTTTTATCCTTCCACTTCTCACTCCTCTCTATTTATGTCTCTAATATGAAACTATGCACATAAACTTGTTATTAAAAACTAACCAAAAAAATGCTATTTTCTAGAAAATCTAAGGATTTTCCTGAAAATCTTCAGGAAATTCCTTAGATTTTCTAGAAAATATATATTATGATATATATCTTTTAAAAAACATGCTATCAATTTCAAAAATACATATCAAATATGCTGTTTGTTACAATTTTTCTATAAATAATATCACAAAATTTCCGGTCAATCAATGATTAACTATTAATAAATCACTAATTTACCATTAAAAAAAAAAACCATTCTCTCCGTCTCTCTCTTCCTCTTTCTCTCTGCTCCTCTCACACATTATCTTGGCTCTGTCATGGTGAGGGTTCGTCATAGTAGAGAAGATGATTACGGCGGCGGTGGTAGGGCAGCACGAGTGCGAGCAACAAACTGGGAGTTCATGTGGCTTTGATCAGGCGATCAGATCTAGAGCGAGAGATACGAATCAGACGGCTCTGATCTAGCCGATCTGAGGCAATGCGTGAAGCTCTGAGGGCTGGGCGACAAATGGAGATGAGATGGCAGAGGCTCGTGTGGAGATCTGCCATGGAAACACGATTGGAGATGCGAGGTTGCAAGATCGGAGCGTCTCCCACTGTCACGATCTCCTCCTAGACACTGCAGACATGTATATCTAGTCGATGGTCGCCGGTTTTTGTCACCATCACGGAAGCTCAATCACGGAGAGAGAGAGAGAGAGAAGAGGTGTTTGGAAAAAATGAAAATTAATTAAACAGAATATATACATTAGGCCATTTAACTAAATAAAACGAAGTTGGACTATATAGTACATTAGGTAATAAACATAGGCCACCCACCCTAATTTTCATAAAATATAAGCAAAATTAGATATCCCGGCTTGATTTTAAGGCAAGTTCTGACTTTTGAGTTCGTTTGAATGCTTATCTATATTACAAATTTAAATAAAATAAAATAAAACAAAATAAAAAAACCTGAATTCGTTCCGTAAATACAGAACTACAACTGATTGTTAATCTGAATATACTGCAACTTGTAAGCTCTCTTGAAAAAAAAAAAAAAAAAAAAAACCTATGAGATTGGTGCCAAAATTTCAATAGCAGTTGTGCACTGAAATGAATGGGGAAATCCGAAAAATCCCATTGATCCGAAGCTAATCCTATGCGGGCAATAAGCACTTGAACATAAAAGCACTTCTCCAAACAAAGGAGAGGGAAGAATCAGAAGCCGCTCCTAGAAACACAAGAGCTTCCGCTGAGACCATTAATGCTTACCTTTTCTATAAAGAGCAGTGGGTTCTGATTACATTGCTTTCTGAGAGGACGGTTTCATTGAACTAACATGGATATCTTTTGTGTATATGTTGGTGAGGGCAAAAAGCAAGAGCACGAACACAACTTGAGCACTCACGATTCCGAAATGGCTGATGCTGTTGCCAATTTCCATCCAACTTCCTGTATTTCGTACCTGATATCGATCGAGAAAAATGATTGGTATGACTAAAGCCAATGCACGTGATAATTAGAAAGAATTTCATCTAAAGAATATATCTAAGGATATACCAGGAAGAAGAAATGTATAGTCATGATATCTGAAAATAAGATGACGAGAAAATAGCATCCCAATCGTGGAAGGCGGTTCATCTTTGTGATTGCACTAAATGCACATCTGTATTTGAGTCCAAATAAAGTAAATACGAAACATTAAGTCTTAAATGCACAAGAAGAAAAGAAGGGAAGCTTTAAGTTGAGACTATGCTTACATGACAAGCATGAATGGAATGAATAGCTTGAAGATAAGTAAGGCTGCCATCAGGAATGGCTGCGACCCGGAGGCAGATAATGATTCAGAAACAGATGTTGGAAAAAGAGATTTGATTTAAAAAAAAAAAAAAAAAATCCAGTTTCCACGATTACTTACACTGAAGATAGTAATGAATCGATAAACAGATGAAATCTCAAAACTTGCAATACTTGCAAAGTTCCCCGTTCCGAAGAAGGCGACATTGAACAAAACCATCTAAAACATCACAAGAGAAGTTAGAGAAACAGTGACATTTTGATTTCATCATCACGTAGAATAAAATTCATGAGGACGTAAATTAATGGGGTGATTGCAATAAACTACTTGGTCCATCATCAAAATTTAGCCAATATTACTTGCCTTGCTGTTTTTGATTAATCGCCTAGTTTTTCTGCTCGAATAAAAATTAAATGGAAGAGATTCGAATAAAAAGAGTTCATAGTTGATGAAAAAAGGCTAGGTAGTGTAACCAAGGAAAACATATAACTTACAAAAATTAATGAAATCCTCACGTCAGACAGCCGCAAGTATCGATCATCATTTTCCAATACATTATCCTCCAAATTTTGAAAGGAAGCCGATGATCTTTTCACCTTACTTGTGTAAAGAAGTGTGTTTTCAAACAGTATCCATGCCACAAGAACAAGAGCAAGAGCACCGTAGAAGACAGCTTCATATCTGCATAGGTTTGCCTTTTGAGTAAAATGGATTGGAAAAAAAAAAAAAAAAAAAAAAACTACGTCTGCACATGAAATTGTTAAAGTAGCTTGTGATCTTTTCACTATTTACAACTTAATACAGTAGCTTACGAAAAACACGTACCCAATAGATAATAGAAGGAAAGTGGGTGCGAATCCGAGGAATATAGAAGTAAGACGGGACAAGAGGCTATTTTCCGAAAACAAAGGGAGAACCATTGAGAAACCTATGACATAATAAGGAATGTAGACAGACAAGTAAGCAACGCAATGCTGGAAAAACTAGTGACTAAATAAAAAACAAATAAGGTGAAAATTCTGGAGTAATGTAGGGGAGAATTTCAGAAGCTTTACCAGCAATGGACCAATTGATGAACTGGTGTACTGCAAGCAATTCTTGTTTTTGTGTTCTATGAGATGTTGATAACGGCACCATGACAGATGATAAACCAACCAAAAGCGCCTGAATGAAAAATTTTAAAAAAGTATCGTCTAGATCTATGCATTAATGTAAATGGTTAAGCTGCTCATGCCAAGAGAGGATAAGCAAAACCACGCACCTGTAAATGAAAAAGCAGGGGAAACTTTGGTTTCTTCATCTCATGATTACAGAGACTAAGCCAATACTTATTTCCTTTAGCATGCAGATCAACCCACCTTGCTGCAATGCCTATAATGATGATCATAGCTCCACTCCCAATTCTACAAACAAGATTGCAACGAAAACAACGTCGCATGAGTACTACAAGTTTCTTTTGTTTAGAACGATTTAACTGCTTATATAGATTTGCGGATTTTAGCTTTTTATTTGTATCTAACATATGCCCTCCTCACTTTGAAAATTAGCACATACTCCCACACATACAAACACACGCAAACAATTAAAAAAATAATAATAATAATAATAAAAATAAAAAATAAAAAAAAACACAAACAAACAAAAGGAAAAAGTGACTTACACAAAATAAGTGTTATCTGGAATTTCTGCTGGCATTAGGGTAAAGATAGATAACAACCAACACACCACGCATACAAATACGGGTATCCCAGATCGCCATGGAATTGATTTAAATTGATAAACTGAACCTACGACTCCCATAACCAGGAAATACCAAGTATAGAGCTTCCTCTCCGTGAAACTATTGACCTGAAAAAGTTGCAACATCATACGATTCATAAATTTATACTAGCAGCAGCACTTTTTCTCGACATAGAGCAGGTTAATTCGTTGTATGTTTGATTTCAATACCAGAAATTCAGAAATGAATACTGACACAGCACAAGTTGCTAGAATTTTAGCAATGTAATAAACTCTTCTTCCATGTAACTGCTTCCACAATGCTTTTATAAACCGGTATTCACTAAATATTTGCGTCCATAGAAATACTGTCATTGCTGTGTATGCATGGTAGAGTGGAGGAGAATGCTCAAGAAGCAGAAGAATACTAATTACTCCCATCAACAGGCCTCCACATACTTGAACCTGCCATGAAGTGTATATTGAGATATGTACTTTATAATTAGATAAGAAATAGCAAACTCGAATGTCAAGCCCAAAACATGAAGCTTAACAGTAGAACTTATGGTGCCCAAATTTGAAATATATGGGCAGAAATTATGTACTTCCCTTAATAGATTTTCTTCATAACCGTAAAACAAGTGTAGGAAAGGTCGAGCTAACCGAGAATTACCTTTCTGGTATCTTCTGTTTGGTAAGTTGCATGTTCCTTGCTAAAGAAATTACTCGGCAACAAAGTATATGACTGAAGCACGTGAAGAACAAGATAGATCATCCAACCAATATATCCAAGACTAATGACACTCATGAGCATCAGCCAATCGTATGTTTGAAAATAATGGAGTCCTTGCAGTGCCAAGCTTCGGAGATCTTCAGCTAGCTTCATTGCAGCATCATAGTTTCTGCCAGATATGAGATCCTCAATTTGGTCCAAGACTGAGGAATAATCAGCCAGGGGTTTGAACGGCTTGAAACTTAATGAATTAGCCTGTTTTATTTCTAAGATTGTTAAGAAACCCAAATACAATAGAAACTATTTCTCTGTTCCCACTCACTCCACAAAGGCTTTACAAAAATAAAAAATAAAAAATCCTAGCTATAATCCAGAAAGAAAGGAAAAATGCATATGCTAAAAGGATACGCGACTTCTGTAGAAACTGGTTTAAAATTTGCTTTGTATTAGCCAGAACAGCTTCCACCTCTGCTGCCTGGACATTAAAATAAAAGAAGAATCATCAGTTTTCTGATTTATGCTGGACGAATTTATAAATATAAATATATATATTCAGCCATGGAAATTAAAGGAAGGCAATCTGTCACATCTTCATCCTAAGTTGGACATGGAGCAAAAAATCACACTTCTGCAGACAGAGAGATTCAAAATAAAATACTTTGTCCATATGAAGATGAAAAAGCTTTGAACGAACACTACATAGCTGACTTCACCTCATTTATGTTGATGTAGTCAAGAGGCAGACTTCCAACCGAGTTTACAGGACATGGCAAGCCTAGAAGAGTCGACTGCCAGAACAGTTGATGAACATATGAGTGTCAACCATAAGACTTCAAGATAAAAATAAAAGATGTTATGAAATCAAAGTGTACAACCATGAGTGGTGCAATATCTGCTTGATTAACATCCACCCTTTCAATGTCATGAAGGCCCCACTCTGTAGGTGTTGGTGCATCATGCATATGTTCATCAACAAAACGAAAACCACAGTCAGAATGGTTGCTGCTAGAAACTGGCCTCGGATATTTAACACCAGCTCCCCAGGCAACAAGGGGAGTGTCCGTGTTTGATGGATGCCCATCTCCATGGCTACCTGTCAGTGAAACCATGATTATGTCACAATCTGCATGTATAACCTGATAAATCATGTTGACGTATTTGTATTCCAGGACAAGGGCCAATATTTTGAATTCAGCACCAGTCATCACTTTGATGAAGTGACTGGGTTTTCAGGACTTAGGGAAAGCTCAAGAGAGCTTCTAACCCAGGTGTCTTAAGCACCATTCATTTGCTTGTTTGACCAAAGCGTGCATTCTTCAAAGAAGTTAACTAGGCGTAGTTGGGACAGATAAAGACTAAAATAACCAAACAAAGGAGGAGTGAAGGATTGAACTCCATTCATTTAATGTCTGGCAAAAGGTTACAATTACTAGAGCATAAATTAAAATCTTTTGGAATATTAGTCATCTCAATTAAGCAGCAAAAAATTAACACTAATTCATCTATACAATGCAAGCTTTGGGAAGTATACCATAACAACTTAATTCAGTGAATAAAATGTGCAAATAAACCCCAAATGAAAGCAATCAAATCTAGTCCCACCTTTGTCACTCATTCCATGGTCAGCAGTAAATATGTATGCGGTGCGATTGTCCTTGAAATAATCTTCAAGAAGGTTGTAAACCCTTGCAGCGATACTGTCAACAACCTTAACATTGTTGAGATAAATGGAAGAAAAGGGTCTATGTGCATGACCGTTTGAGTCACATCCCAGTAGATGCAAAAATATAACAAGATTATCCTGTAGAAGCAAGTCCTTCAACTTTGGGTCTTCTTTGGACCGATTAAAAAGGCTCTGAAATTGATGAAAAGACCACTCATCCAGAAAGGAGGCATCTGCATATTAGACTATATTGGTTCAGAACCTCTATGCTAAATATAGTATTACCCTAAGGTTTCTCAAGAAGTATTTATTCAGCTTATAATCTCTACTAAAGTTTTACAATTCTAAAGCAAGATTAAATCCGAAAAATAAAAATTAAAACCCTCTAAAGCAGGAAAAGTCCTGACAACTCATTATCAGTATGATGGCTTAAAAAAGAAAAATTCTATCATAGGATACTCATATCAATCATTTGGAACGTGGATTTCTGTACAGGGCTTAAAGACAGATGTGTTTAAAGAGTGTAACCAAACCAGTTGCAAAGTCTTCAAATTCATGAGGATAGCTCTTCCACGTGCTGTGTGGCAAGGCCCCACAGAATATTGGAACTATATCTGGGCTACCAAAAGCAAATGTATGCCGACTTCGGTTGAATACTGAATCAAACTCAACTGGGTTCGCTTTCCACCCTGAAAAGGAAATGGTGTATCTTTAGCAGACAAAATGAGATGCCACAAATGGATGGCTTAAGCAAAGAAAAAACAAGTAAAAATACCTATGAGAATTAATATCTCGAAGGTAGCACAAAAATACAGAAACATCCACCTTTTGTGACTGCACTAGGATCCTCATAGAAACCCGCGATTATGGCAACATGTCCAGGCCTTGATTCTGTTGGAGGACGAGCATGAGACACTCCCCAGCGACCCTGCTCTTTAATCACACTTCTTAAAAATGGTGCTCTGTAGTTTCCTTCGGAATCAGGCTCAAAGAATTTGTCGGCACGCAAACCATCGGCTGCATTTTTGTTGGTCATTCCCACAACATTAACAAAAAAAACAAAAAAAAAAAAAACAAATTAACTCACTCTTAATTGAAAAAACTGTATGAGACAAAGATGATAACTATTTGGAAGTTCTAAAGATAGTTTAGACACAAAGTAGGACTTTGCAGCAAACAAATAATACTCCACAGACAGACGGATCCAGACATTCAATCCAAAGGGGTACAAATCAAAGACAAAATTTATTAACTAACATAACATGAAAATCAGGTAATATATCCAATATCTTAGCAACCAAAATTTTATGAAGAAAGCAACATATTATAATTATCCTCTAAAAGTTACGTAATTTGGGACTGCTGCATGTTAAGTTAATAACTTCATTATCAATGCTACCAAAAATGTCTTTCTCAATACAGAAAACCAAATTGTCATTTATCCATTGATCTCCCACGATTCCACAGACAATTTCTAACCACATACTAGCAGAAAACACTCTAAGAACCGTGGCCGTAGCAACTAGAAGAATTGATGCAAGTGGAACAAGCAAATAAACTACTAGGTATACGTTTTTTATTTGTATTTTTTTTATGTCAACCATCTTCTTTTTTACCAAGAGTATAAGTTTCAAGTAGATCGTTATGTGCCACTCTACTAAGATAAAATTCAACAAGACGAATCAAAACCGAATTTATACACAAAGCACAACTTTTGCAGCTGACAAAGAATAGACTCCAAATACAACAGACCCATTTCACAATTTAGTACGAGGAAATATCTAGAGGCTGAAAAAACAATAAAAAGACATATCAGTTTCAGTGTGGCAATAAAACAAGCAGGTGGGGTGCAATGACTGACCGATGAGGAGAACGAGACGCTTGGCGGGGGCGTGGAAGCGGGGCTTGACGGGATCCATGCCGTGAACAATGGGGGTCTTGAAGTAGATATCGAAGATGCTGAGCATGTAAACGGCGTGAAGAACCACGCCCAGCACCACCAGCCACCTCTCCCTCCTCTTCAGCCATTTCCTCCGACTGGCTACGCTCGCCTTTCTGCTTCCTTCACTGCCTCTATTCCCCAGAATCCCATCGCCACCGCGCATGTCTTTGTCTTTGTGTTGCTTGGCGTTTATGTTTTCGTTTTCGTTTTCTCGCAGCGAAAGAGGAGACTGGAATTGGGTCCTCTGTCCCTCGCCTCTTCCGTTGGTTCGGCACCGGATCTGGTAAAATGTCGCTTCCTTCGACGCTCCGAAGTCCCCCTTTTTTTTTTCTCCTTTTTTTTTAAAAAAAAATTTTGGGGTGAATTTTCCGAAGTTAGTGTTAGTTAACTTAACGGAAAACTGAATCCTCTCTCTCTCTCTCTCTCTCTCTCTCTCTCTCTCTTTCACGTCTAACGTTATATGGGCTCTGGTGGTGGCCCGTTTGGTGACCAGGTGATGTAATTGGGCCAATTGTCAATTAACGGTTGTCTTATTTTTGGGTATTTGCAGAAATAACCCCAAATTAGACGAATTTATTAAAAAAAAAACTTTTTTGCATAGACAACCCTTTGAACTTTTCAAATTTCACAATTTAGTCTTCAAATTTTTTTCTTAAAAATTAACCCCCTAAACTTATAATTTGTTACTGTTTTTTCGTTTTGCTCAAATTCGTTAAGTCTAGACTGTTTTTTATTTATGACTTATATATTATAATCCAAAAAAGGCATTACTGGTCGTTTTTACTTAATTTAAATACAAATTTTTTTTAAAATTTAGGTTCATAACATAAATTTTAAAAGAAGTATATATTGAAATAAGTAAAAATGATTAGCAATGTTTTTTTTTTTTGGGTATAATGTGCAATTTATGTGTAAAAAACCGTTTGAATTTTAACAGATTTGAGTAAAAACAACTAACAATGCCAAAAATTATAAGCCTACATTGCATAGGTACAAAACAGCATTGTAAAAATAGCATCCATTTTACGACAAATTTTGCATATTTTTTCCTAGAGCTTTAGTTACCTTTTTCACTTTATCATTCATTTATTTACCTCGAACTTTTAAAGATAACATGTTTAGGACTAATCTGTACGAGACTAGTGGAAGTGGAAACAAGAAGCAATGATTAATTTCATAATCTCAAAACAAAATTGTTCTATAAAGCTTGCCATTATTTTTATATTAGTAGAAAAGTATATGTAACAACTTTGAGATAATAGACATTAAAAAAAAAAAAAAAGCTTTCACAAACTTCTAACAAGTACAAGACAAAATCACGACATTATAAGGGTCTACAAGAATATCTTGATGAAGATATAGGCCAAATGGGAATCTTTTAAGCAAACATCTTAAAAGTCAGAGATACAGCAATGCTTGCATAGCCAATCTGTTTCGACACAAAAGCATGTGAGAACTGAAAATACTTGTTTCGTAATCATTTGGTGTTCTGGTTTCAACTTGCGCATAAATAGCTACGAGTATCTTATTACTAACGAAGTACAAAATTCATGATTAGAAGTTAAATTTTTGGCCTTTGAATATGAAAATCTCTTTCTAATATAATACTAATTCTAAATTTCTAATGTTGAATTTGAAAATTGCTATATTTGGTGAAAAATATATTCGGTGGTAAATTTTTCACCAAATATAAAAAGGGATTTATAGTTAAATAACTTTTTTTAATAAGTTTTTATAATAAATCGTCGAAGTTCTAAAAAATTAGTTAAAACACTTTTTTTTTTTCTAAAATGGAAAATCAATTTTCTTAAATAGTCAATCAGTGATTGACTACATAATAATTAATCAATAATTAACTTACGGTCAATTATTGATTAACCAGAACGTAAATCATCAAATATCATAGTCAATTATCAAATTTCATAATCAATCAATAATTGACTAAATCTAAAAAATGACAAACGGTCCTTTTACTAAATAAAAAAGAATTTGATCATCTATTTGATTAGGTGATTTTTTAAGACCAACCAATCTAATTTTCCATATAAAAAGTCAAATTTTAATATTTGATTGCTGTAAATTGGTGTTTTAACTTTTGAATTTTATGATAACAATATTGTCATTTTAAAGTATTCGAGTATCAAAAGTTCATTTTCAAGAGATTTAAAACTGAATAATAATGGCAAAATGGAAATATAACATTAAAGATTAGTAACATTAAGCATACAAGCACAAAATACTATATCATATCAAATATGCTATCGAAGATCAAGCTAGCAAACATAATAACAAAAACGGTAATAGACCTTTGAAAAGCCATCTTGAAATCTCATTGGGCGTTTCATTTACATTACTCTGGAGTCAAATTTGCGATATTTAATACGAGGCGAGACCTATCAGCACTTTTTTTTTCTTTTCCTTTTTCTCTTTTTTTTATTTTTATTTTTTTGATAATCACAGTAATGAACTCTTCACCTCTGTTTGACAAACCATCTTAAATTCAAATTTTTCATCTTAATTTTTGTCTTTTTCTGAAAAATCAATAAAAATTATAACTAGTTTTTAAAAAGTCAACCAATTCAAACTTAAAAATTTCAATTCAAATCATTTCACCAAACGGATAACACAGATAATAATGATACGGCTACAAACAAACCGAACAACGGGAGATGATGAACTTCAAGATATTAGCGACTTTGCAGAGCATTGGTTTTGTTTTTCTTTGTGCTCGTCAATTCTTGATATATACAGCACAACGTATGCATGAAAATTGACACACGAGAAAAGCTGCACGTTTGATTCCCAATTTTAAGTGATGCTGATTTTTCACCACAAGTACTTTTTTTTTTTTTTTTTCCTTCCTAAGATGTTTACAAATTCGAGATTCGACAGTCCCAAAAAAGACGTCTCTTTTTTTTTTTTTTGTGGAGTTTTTCATTTCTATACGCAGTTTGATTTCTACTCTTTTCAGCAGTGATTTGACATTTAAAAATAATGCAAAAGTGATACATACAAACAAAATAAATATGAAATTTTACTATAAGATTTTTTATTTTTATATTATTGACATGAATTATTATTTACATTGTTAAATTAAATTTTTAACTGTCTGATTTATGATCTATATGAGTAATTATGTACCGTATACTACAAAATTTTAACATGAAAACTTATTGATCACATCTATATAAAACTAATCGAAAATTTAAGTAATTATTATTGGTTGTACAGTAGAAGTAGAAATAAATATATAAACAAATAAATAGGATTTTGTTTGTTTTCTTGGTTTGTCTTGAGAGTGAGAAAGAATGGAGAGTTACACCTTCGAGGTCACTCGGAGAACAAAGGCCAATGGAGTGAGAAACCATTTTATGTTACACGTATATGAGAAACCAGAAACTTAGATGTTTCTAACAAAAGCAGAGTAGGTACATAAATTTTGAAGAATTTTGTTAAAAAATATCTCACACGATCCATATAGATTTTTTTTTTTTTTTTTTTTTTACGATAAGTTTCAAAGTCGATAACTTGAAGACAGGGTGGAGTAAAAATCAATGCTGCATTTAATTAGAACTGGCCATCTGTTAAAGAGTACTGATGTGCACGCCAACAACATATCGCCTAGGCATCATGCGGCTTGCTCACCACATCTGACTTCTCTTTTTGGCAAGTAAGTGCAAGTTTGACGTGATATATTTTAAACTTAAAATTTTCATATCAATTTTTATCTTTTTACGAAAAATTAATAAAAATTATAATTAATTTAAAAAAATCAATCAACTCAAATTAAAAAATTTTAACTTAATCCATTTTATTAAACAGAGCATAAAATAAAGATCGACGGTGTTTTCGTATATATGTCTAACGTCAGTAGAGCCTGCCTATGATCTTCAACGGCTATCGGCCCAGTATTCATAGACTACCCTGCCAAAACAAATGTATACGAGACTTGCATAACTCACTCGAAACGTTAAATGGACAAAAATGAAGACTTCAAATGCGATATCCTCGTGACCACACCACCATCACCGGCGGTACCATATTCGGACCATTAATATTAATATCGGACTCAATAGCTCGACAAACATGCCCCAATATATTTTTAACAAAAGTAAAGAATATTTCCTCTGCATAATCAAATATTGCATCATTAATGGCTGTCAACTCGTAACAAAAACAAAAAAAATGAAGAACTGCATATCATAAGAGGTGAGAAACGCTATTATATGTATAATATCAATGCCAATAACAGTGAAAACTCCCTATGACTAGGTTCGGAGGATATTTTCTATAGCATAATCAATGCCATAATTTTCCCCCAAAAGCAGATACTCAATTGTTGAAGCTTGGACCACAAAGTTCATTCTTCTCTTGTGGACCATTTACTTGAAAAAAAAAAAAGAAAAAAAAAAGCGCACACACAAATTCCTAAGCATCTTGTTCCTCTTCAGGTTCATTAAAAACACAAATTTCATTGATAGCGACCAATATGCCAAGCCAGAAATATTTTTGCTTTTACTTGCTCCCATGAATGAGAAGTCCTCCTTAAGAGCGACACAATTCAAACAAAACAGAATTCTAACAAAACAAACATTTTAAATATATATTATCAAAATATTACAATATTGGAAAAGCACTAATCAAGATACCAGGAACTGATTGATTACACTTATTCTTACACCATCATCCCCATATAACAGAACCGCAGGCACTAGAGTAGAAACTAGAAAGTCACTGGAGGAAAAAACCCTCATTTTTTCCCCTCTTTTCTCATGCATACATACATACGTATATATATATATATAGAGTTCAACTTCAACATCACAACATTTCTCTCATATATATATATATATATATATCTGTATACATATCAAGGGCACTTGTATCTGTTACCACGGGTTCTCATCTCAGAGTAGCACTTGCCACATTTCTCCCTGTTGCCGTACGTGCCCGGTGGAACACACTTGCATCGATCGCAGCATGTCATGCATGCCCTTTTGCATACATTCTTCCTTGAGTGCAATGAGCATCTTGTGTCACATAACGGCGTACAATCTGCAACCAATAAAATAAAATAAAAAGCATTACACATTCGTTAGTCATACGTTGGAAAAAGTTCACAGAAATACCATGATGTGTCTTGTTTTATGTGTTACCTTGTCTGGACCTGACCGGAGGCGACGATGGAGATGTGGGTGGGGTTGGCGTGACAGGAGGTTTGGTTGGCGGCACTGGAACCGGTGGCTTGTATGGTGGAGTAGGAACTGGAGCTGGTGGTTTGACCACCGGAGGTGTTGGAACTGGAGGTTTGACCACCGGAGGTGTTGGAACTGGAGGTTTGACCACCGGAGGTGTTGGAACCGGAGGTTTAACCACCGGAGGAGTTGGAGCCGGAGGTTTGACCACCGGAGGTGTTGGAATTGGGGGTTTGACCACCGGAGGAGTTGGAACTGGAGGTTTGACTACCGGAGGTGATGGTGGCTTGACGACCGGAGGTGTTGGAGTTGGTGGTTTGACTACTGGAGGTGAGGGCGGGTAGACCACCGGAGGTGTTGGAGCCGGAGGTTTGACCACCGGAGGCGAAGGTGGCTTGACCACTGGAGTTGGAGGTTTGACCACCGGCGAAGGTGGTGAGGGTTTGACTACTGGAGCTGGAGGAGGAGGGACAGAGACCTTGGGAGGAAGAGCAGGAGCAATGGGTGCCTTTGGAGGATCTGTTGTTGATGGTGCTGTGTTGTCAGCATAAGCAACCTTCAAAAAAAAAAAAAAACTTTAAAGTTAGAAATAACAAAGAAGAAAAAAAAAAAGAACAGATTTCTACTTTTTTTCTTTCCAAGAGTGTGGGAGGTGAAGAGAAATTCAATACCTTCGAAGCTACTAGAAGAGTGGTGGCCAATAGGAGGACAAGACTCGTCAGAGGTTTGGAAGCCATTGGAGATGAGAAAACAAAGGAACTGAGGAGATGGTTTTAGCAAAAGTAGAGAGTGTGGTTATAAATAGTGTAGAAGAATCGGTGGGGGAGAGAAGAGAGAGAGAGAGAGAGAGGAGAGAGAATAGGCAGTCTCTGGTAAAAGTAAAAGATGTGTGCATGCCAGCTTCACTGTCAGAGACATAAAGTAATTGGGCTCGGTGACCAACATCAGGCTGGAGTAGCTCAATTCCCACGTGCCCCGAGGGACTGTGTCTGCTTAAACTAAACAAGTATTATCATCTCCATCATCTCGTCATCTCTAACATCATGCCCTTCACACTAGCCCTGTCCCTTCCTTACAAAACTTGCAAGTAAAGCATTAGTTTTCGATCTTTGCCAGTTGCTACTTTCCTGGTTTAGCAGCAGCTTTCAATTTTTTATAAAAAAATAATCAATGTAAAAATCAATTTACGTGTAATAGATGAATTATCTCGTCTTAAATTAAAATATATTTTTTATTTTATTTTTTATTTTTTTAAGAATTTTTTTAAAGTTTTTATTTTTTAAAAAATAATAAAAATTTTTAACACAAACTCATTTACTGAACGAATTCAAGACTGTATTTGATTACTCATTCAAATTTAAATTTTTTATTTTAGTTTTATCTTTTTTTAAAAATTAATAAAAATTATAATTAATTTTTAAAAAATCAATCAATTTCAACTTAAAATTTTCAATTATAACTGTAACACTAAATAGAGACTTAGCTTATGTTTTAGTTTGTCGATTGAATATGAAATTTTTAAACTAGAATTTATTAATTTTTAAAAAATTAATTATAAATTTTATTAATTTTTTAAAAAATAATAAAAATTAAAATGAAAAAATATAATTTAATTTGAATTAAATTTAAATAATAAACAAAACTCTAAAGTCAACGGCTCTCGTGTGACCATTCAAATGAACATGCGCTATATTTGTTAGCTATAAACATCACCTAATCGAAAACGTAGGTTTCTTTGTATTTATTAGCTACCCAAGATCTAATAATCCCAAAGCAATAGTTCTCTAAAGAAATGCAAAATGCACTCTCGATTGAATATAAGTGCAAGATCTCAGCCTCCTTTTTTTTTTTTTTTTTTTTTTTAATGGATTCTACATTAACGTCTAAGTGAAAAAAAACAATCGAGATCTTACACTCATGTCATTTACAAATGCATTTAACATTTGTCATTTCTATTAGTAGCTTTTTTTTTTTTGTGATAAATTATTTTACCCTTTGTTTAGTATTTCAACTTAACTCTAATTAAATAATATTTTTTTATCAATTTTTATTTTTTTTTTCTGAAAAATCGATAAAAATTATAATTAATTTTTATAAATCAACCAATTTTAACTTAAAAATTACACCTCCAACTAACTAATCAAACTCAAAATTAGTTATTCAAAGGACCTTATAATATTGCCCAGTGGAGACTGGAAACTGCATTTTGTTAGATTAAAAAAAGAAAAGAGGATGAATTTCACAGGATAGTCGAAGCCAGTATTTGACTGCCCAGAAAAAAAACAAAAGACTTGAGTCGGTGAATCTTGGACCGCGGGTCATAGTCACTAAGGAAAGTGGACCTTCAATAACAAATAATTTTTTACCAGATTTTGTTCCTCCTGAAGATCATTAAAGAGCGTGACATTGTTTGGTGTAAAATATCTAGGCAGCTGAGCCAAGTAAAAACCCCACCCAGGTTACAGCTTGCTGATATGGCCTGCCCAACCACCAAATATATATATATATATATATATATATATAATTCGTAAGCAAATGGCGGTGGGATGGTTCCTCCTCTTAGAGTCCGTTTGGTTGATTAGTTTGAGTTGAAATATTTTAGTTATAATAGTAAATTTTTTTAATTTTCAGAAAAGACAAAAAATTTTTTAGAAAAAAGAGAAAAATTTTTTGAAAAAAAGATAAAAAAAAAATACAGTTTGAGTTGAAATAAAATGATGAGGTAAATATAACCTTATACTCGATAAAAAAATAGTGCATGTGATGAGTCACAAGCCATGTCATTGAACTATAAGTCTACATGGAAAAACCATGCATTGATGGCCCAAGCAAGATCCATACTTGTGTTTCTACTTTTTTGTGTTTCGGAAATCAATTCTCTAGAAAGATCCACACAAGTGTTTCCAAAGTAGAATCCTTGGGTAAAAAAAATAAATAAATAAAACAAATTTACCGTGGGGAAAGACTCTTTGTAATCATCAATAATGAAGGCTATTTTAGTCGTTTGATAAATCTTCAACGATCTTATGCATAATTATCAATGTTACTAATGAGTAAATATGGGACACAAAAATTTCTATATTTATAAATCATATCGTTAAAATTAATCTAACATTTAAAATGATGAGCCTTTAGGGGGGAAAAAAAAAAAGCCTTTCTACCTTGAATCCATTTTTTGTTATCCATGAAGAGTTTTCATGATAGGAACTGTCCTTTTTTATTATTGGTACAAACTGTAGTTTTAATCGTTCAATTAAATTCTCAACACTCTAATCATAAAAAAGAGTAATTTTGTATTGAGTGTTGTGCATGTTATCGTAGATATGCTATTAAACTGCGGTGGAAATCTCCACTCCATATATGTAAAGCATTCTGGTGTTGGGATTGGCCAGTTAGACAGGTTCACGGAGAACAAACTCCTCAAGCTGTATATCTGTAAATATAATATTCCAACTTGCCAAACATTTTAATATATGAAAACTTGCAGATCCCATGAAAAACCATTCAGGAGCGTTTCCCAGTTATTGATGCCACTGGGGATAGGTTCTTGCTGGAAAAAGTTGAAGATGTTCAAATTGTGGGCATATAAAGAAAAACTTTTTGGGAGGGAAACATGAAAAGGAACAGAGTATCCAATGTTATCCTCAGAAACACAAATACTTGATTTGATTTTTCTATATATACGTGTTAGGTTAGATTTAGGTGCATCCGACAAAATATCTATCATCAAATCTGGAGTTATTCGTTGACTTGGGGTCCCCCATCTTGTTTTTTTGGACGTGACACTAAAAATGGTCTTTTAGGTGTTATTAAAGTCGGGTTAAGATTAGGGCTCAAACAAAAACACATAGAACAAGTTGAGAGCTTAATCATTTGCTAACATTATGACTTCATTTGATATTTCAAATCAATTCTAATTAAATTAAATTTTTTAATTTTAGTTTTTATCATTTTTTGAAAAGTCAAGAAAAATTATGACCAATTTTTAAAAAATTAATCAATTTAAATTTAAAAATTTTATCTCTAACTGATGAACTAAATGCAAGCATATAATTTTTTTAAGTTTACGTTAAAAAGTAATAATATAAGACATAAAATTACTTCGATTATAAATTGGACAATTGAAAATTTAATACCTGTATGAATGAGTTATTAAAATAATTATTATTTTACTTAAATATAGTATGTTTTTGGTTTGATCACTACTAAATTGAAACTATTAAAATATTTCATTATTTTATAATTCACCTTAAATTTAAAATTTCACATTTTAATTCTATATCATATTTATTTTTCTACTTTTATAATATTAAAATGTTACATTTAACAAAACTATCCAAACAAGTAGTTACAGGCATAACCTAGTAGTAATATGATATATGACTCCAAAGGTAGAGAGTTTGAATTCCCTCACTCCCAAGCTCAAAAAACTATTCAAATGCAAATGTAATTTGAATACAGACTGTAAATTTTACATTTGAAAGTAAACATTTAGTTTGAATGAATGTTCTAACATAATCTATGAACTAAACGAATCATAATCTAATAACTAAATAATTTTGTTGAAGATCATGTTGTAGAAACTTTTAGGACCCGTTTGGGAAGACATCTAGAGATGGTTTTTTAAAGATTGAGTTAGAAATATGTGCTTGGGGAGAAAACTTTTTAAAAAGCTTTTAAAAATTATGTGATAGAAAAAATAATGTAAAATTTTGAAATATATTCGGAAAAAAAAAATACAAAATAGATTTTATCTTGTGCATCTCGTTTATACGAGCATTTTGACATAAATATCATCTTATTTCAATTTCAAATGAAAAAGTTATAAACTTTTAAATTTTGATTTTTTTAAAAATAAAAGAAAAGAAAATTTTGATTTAGAGTTGAAATTTTGAAATTCACGTGATAAAATATCATCTAAATATTGTGTCCCAAATGAGTTCTTAAACAGCTCCATCAAGTGGTTTTCAATTATCAAATTGAACGAGACTGGGAAATGAATTCCATACTCAGGCAATAGGGGTAGATTTACCATAAGACAGAGGTCTAAGCTTTTATTTGATATATGAATTTGAAATAAAATTTTTAAAATTTTAAATTAAAATCAATAGATTTTTTAAAAATCAATTATAATTTTTATTAATTTAAAAAAATACAGACATAAAAAATTTAAGGGGTGTTTGGTGAATGGGTTTAGTTTAAGATTTTTAAGTTTCAATAGTAATTTTTCAGAAAAGACAAAAATTTTTTTCAAAAAAAAAAAAAAACTTTTTCAGAAAAAAATAAAAATTATAATAAAAAATATAATTTAGTTTAAACTAAATTTTTGTCCAAATGCCATTAGATTCCAACCTCAGATTAAGGGTAAGTTTGGTTACAAAGTTCAAATTTAAAGTTTGAACTAAAATTTTTATCATTTTTTTAAAAAAATTTTTATCTTTTTAAAAAAATTTTTTATCTTATCTAAAAATCAATAAAAATTATTATTATAATTTAAAAATTTTAACTCAAATTTACATGTCCAACGCCCCTAAAAGAAAGTTAATATAAATTCCTAAGCGGCAGAGTGTAATTGGGGATCAGGAAATAATCTCTCTGGTCTGGCCAGTGTGATGTACGGCCAGATGAATCCACGCCATTGACCCACCTCTTTAAACACAAGCTTACAAACAAGTACTATATACATATATTATCAATATTTATGCCACGGGGATTGGAGATGGACCCCAGTACAGATCTTATACACCTGTCATGATTGTGATCCAGCTATTCAACTCAGTATAGAGCCTGCTCTTGTCCAATGTCATTTGTCATGTCTTCCTCTCACATTTTTATGGGCAAAGGACTAAGGCTTCTGCTTTTTCTTTTTGGTTACAAGTAGTCCGGAAAGTAACCAATCAATTTTAGACCTCGGTTGGTAAATTATTTTAAATTATATTTTTTTTATTTTATTGTTTATTATTTTAAATTTTTTTTTATTTTTATTAAAAAATTAATAAAAATTTATGAAAATTTTAATTTAAATTTAAAATTTTTAACTCAAACCCATTAATGTTATGAAAGGGCTTGTCTTTGTTGTGGATAGAAATGTTAGTGAAAGTGAAAGCTGCAATAATAGAGCGTCGTCATAATCTCAGCAAATATACATGTATGAACCATTATAATAAGGCTCTCAAAGAGGCACTCGATAGTAATGGATTTTTATTTTAAGTTTTTTATGATGTTGGTGATGTGAAGATTAGATAAAAGAAAAAGAAGGAATTTGAATCTGTTAAGTAATTAGATTATTATATTAAAAAATTAATACATCTAGTGAAGTGAAGTGAAGTGATTTAATATTTTTATATGTATTTTATTATTATTATGTATTTTTAATGTGGGATTTATATATATTTTTTTACTCTTTATAAATGACTGGACGACTTTCAGGATGTGCAAACTTTGGCACTTGAGATGTGCAAGATGTATATCCAAACTAAATTTTAGTTGTTAAATAATTAAAAGATATTATTTCAGCCATCAAAAATCTAGATATCAAGTCAATTTTCAGCTATAAAAAAATGCAATGACTCGTAATTTTTTTCTAAGGGGATATTTGGTTCACAAGTTCGGTTCAAACTAAAATGTATTTTTTTATTTCAATTTTTATTTTTTATGAAAATTTTTTTTATCTTTTCTAAAAAATTAACAGAAATTACTATTAAAATTTAAAATTTTTAACTCAAATTCATTCACCAAATGAAATCTATGATTCAGCAGCAAAAATTGAGTTGAATGACGATTAAAAAATTGAACCGATTGATACCTTCTAAACGCTTCTTCCTGAGCAGTGTCGGTGCTGCGATGTTTTTACGTGAAGTTCAGACATCCAACTGTACCATCAAAGCCTGCTTCATGATTCCAAAGGTGAAAGTAAACGAGGGGGTTGGTGGGTCATTTTTCACTTTTGGTTCTACCAATAAAAAAAAAAAAAAAAGATGATAAGAGTGAGAGATGAGTGTCTTGTGCTTATAATAACGTCGTAGTAAAGTCTGTACTTCTGTTTTTTTAGGAGGATATCAGACCAAAAACTTACCAAGGCGTGATTCATCCAGAGGCCGGGTTGCCGTGGTCACAGACTCAGTTTCCAGTTCTGTCTTATCAGTGAAAACTTACAAAACAACACGAGATACGATAGAGACATCAATATTAACTTTTTATATAACTTAAATTATCATTTTTTTATCGATATTAATTAATAATAAAACATTATAATTGCTAATGAAAATGTCACAATTCAAAATTGATATAAAAATTAAAAATAAAATTGGTGTTTTTAAAATTATTCAAATGACAAAAGTTGGGATTTATTACTCTCGGTGTCAAAACTGGTATTTGTACTAAAAGACCAGAAACATTTGTACCAAGGAAACTGCAAAAGCAGAAACTTGCATCATGAAAACAATTTCAAGCAATGATATTATTTATCCTCTTTAATGCAGACTGCAGAACACAGCCTGTAAAATTGTCGATACTCGTTAACTACAACAAAGATGCCCATGAAGCAAAACCTTTCAAGAGTAAAGTTTCACTTTTCTTTCATGGTCGAACTTTAATTTCATAGATGGAGCAACATTCATGAATCATGACCTAAACAACAACACTCTCGTCGTCCTCGAAACTCAAATTCAACGTTTGTAGCTTGAAGCCGGAGCCCTGTATGCTCTCAACCAAGCTGGAAGCCACCCCAGTCGATTGCACTGTTGTTTGTTTTTCCAACTGAAAACGAGAGAGCCAACTTATTATCCACAGTACACACTGAGTTTCTACTGAAGAACATAAAAAAAAAAAAAAATTGTCGAAAGTAAAGAAAAAACTTCCTATGAACTGTCGAAATTTTGACTAACTGATGTATAAAGTTTAGTCTTTTGGTAGGATCTATCAAGGGTCAAGTTGAAGAATTTGGCATTTTCCTCGAGTATGGTTATCCCAAGTTTCAAATAAATAAGAAATCTATACTATCGTTGAGGAAAAATGAATAGCAGTTTGCTAAATGTCACAACGAAAAACAAGTTCGGTCAATACATACCTCAACACTCGCAATACCCTCAACAACTCTAACTTTCAAATTGCTAATACCCTCCAATTCCTACAAGATAAGGCATGTGTCAGCAATTTTAGAGGCTGACTGGTCATATACAAGAACGTCCATGAAGCTAACTCCAGCTGATCAAACCAATTATAGATTCTGCAAATTCCTTGTTTCAAATAGATAAAAAAAGCCATTAACCAAATCAAAAACTTTAAACATCAGAATAGATAACAATGATTTTTATTTTTTGAAAGTGAATAGACAACAATGATTTTATTTCCTATGTCTGTCTTCCAATCTTTGTCAACACTGTTGATGTCGCGATTTGCCCTGACTGGAAAATCTCGTCCCTTAGAGTAACCCGGTCATGTGAGGACGGCAGAACCGTATTTTTCTACCCAAATCGGATGCTGCTGACCCAACTTGATCCGACCAGAGGCACCCCCGTGCATCCGGGCTACCCGGCCATAATCGGTCACCCCGTCGAGGTTTGCCAGGTGTCCAGGTTAAACTGTACTCGGGGACGATGCGATTATTCCGGATAGTCGGCCCCTTACACGCCATACCGTACGAAGCCTTACGTATGAGGCATGGCCTCCAATTCTGGAGGTCACATTGCCAACTTCTGCCACCTGCTCCCATCATTTCCCTAACTTCCGCCGCCTGTCTCGGCTGAGGCCACACCTACTGGCGCCAATGGCGGCTTACCCTAGTGTCCCCTACAGCCGGACTGTGGACACGTGGTGTCGGTCCATTGGACCCGTGGCTCCTATGCGCCTTAAGCCTACTTGCCCGCCGAGAGCCCTAAGGAACCAACCTGACCGGGTCACCCGAACACCCGAGCCCGTGGGAAGCGCCTATAAATAGAGGGTCAACCCTCCATTTCAAGTATGGACATTTTTTCCTTGTCAAAACTCTGTTTCTCCACTTGCTCATCAACCCTACCACTGACTTAAGCATCGGAATGCTCAAGGCAGACACCACATCGGTGTCCCCATCACTTCGAGGTGCTTCCGTTTTGTAGGTGGTCTTCCGCAAAGTGACTGTGCAAGCTTGATCGGACCAACTGATCACATTGGGTGTTGTGCCGGAAACATTTTGGCATCGACAAACACTATTAAAATTGGCAAACTTTTCTGGAACAAATTGTGGTAATAAATTGACCACATCATATAACAAGAAGAAACAAAAACAACCATTTGCATTCAAAATTGAATTACTGCCTCATTTTTTACACTAGCTCCAATCAAATTCCTCTAGATTACAGTTCCCTTCGCCCTTGATATTAGACGTGTGAGATGTTTTATGTGAAACTGTTAGAGTGTAAACGTTGTTGATACATAGCTATTAGCATATTTGAATATCGAAAACCAAACTTTACTTTTCCCTACCAAAATAAATGTATCAGTTTCATCACGAATTTGAAAACATAATTTAAGAAAACAAGATCAAAGCAAATTGCAATGAACCTGTATATAGAAGAACTTGGACTACATCATTATAATACCTCTAAGGCTTTTGTCAATGCTGGAATAGTTGCTTCACTCATTGTTCCATCTGCCTTCAAATGTGCAAAAAATAGCAATGTCGTTTAATAACATCAAACAGCCCTGATTCATTAAAAGGCTCAAGGCCCTCAACATGGACCGTTAGTGTCCAACAATTCTCTCGTGAGCAAAAAAAATCTGAAACAAGAACAACTAATAAATGCAACTGTAAAAGCACAAAATCTTCTTCAAAAACTTCCAATGAAGCAATTTCAAGGAGGAGTTACCACTTACAATTGATTCTCCAATAAGCCAATAAGAACTGCTGAAAGTTGGTTTCCTTGAACAATCATTTGCCATTCTTTTTTTTTTTCCTCACATGTTTCTAGAATGCTGATAATCTATGCAAGTTTATATAGAAATTATGTTTACTTGATAATAAAATTCCGGGTTTGTCTCTGTTACTTTTGAAGGACTGGTCCTACATTATGGAGAAATATTTGATGTAACATGGACAAATTCTTTGCTGTTATACACCTACAGAGTCATTATTACGAAACGCGAATCTCATTCTTGAAACGGTTGAATTTGTTCACCTCGTTCGATAAATTACTAGACTGTTGTGATGTTTATACGTGAATTGGACACCTCTTCTCTCGAGCTAGCTTTTAACATGAGTTCCACCAAAGGCATTTACCAATTCAATATCCTTTATATGTTTATATGGGTTTGACAACTTCTCTATTTTTACATGTTAAATGCCAAAACGAGTACTTGAAAACGAATTGAAAGCCTTTGCCTGAATACCTCTCGTTTAAAAAAAAAAGCAGGATTCTACCTCAAAGTTTACAGAAACTAAAAAAGAAAGAAAAAATCTTTATACCTGAAAGAACATGGTGAGAGTATCGGAGGGCGAAACGGGGACCGAAACAGCTTGCTGATCCGACGAGGAGGCTGCTTCGCCGTCCGCTTCTCCTTGTGGGCTGCTCGCCGGCCCTTGCTCGTCTTGCTCGGGAGCTACGGTTTCCCCCTCGGCCGACCTAAACCTCCTCACTCCCTGGCGCTTGTTCGGCGTCGCCGTCGCTGTCCAACACCTCGTTGAGGAGCTGGCGACGGCGCCGGGGATTCGGAGGCGAAGGGTTCGACATGGAAGGGCCGGAGAAGAGCTGGGAATGAAGAGGGAGAGATTGGGCTTGTGAAGAGCTAGAAATGCTGATGAGAATGAGACAGTCGCCATTTTTGTTGGGTTTTATCGCTGTGAATTTTGGTTATCGTCTCCTCTTCTTCCTCTTCTTCTACGAGTGAAAGGAAAGCTTGCGCTTTGGATGTGCTTCGCTCTTTGTCTATCCTTTCAACATTTATAAGGGCGTTTTTGAAGTGTGGTGACTCGGACAGTTTACGAAGTTACTCTTGTATAATCATAGCCGTCGACTTCTTATGCTATTTGTGATGGACTGTTTTAAGAAACGGCATGTCATGAATGTTTAAAGAAACGGCATGTCGTCCGATGGCTATAATTTTAGTTGGAAGGACCTTTCAACTGTAACGGTCGAATTAACTATCTTGAATTCAACGTGGGTGGAATGACATTTCTACCCCCCCCAAAAAAAAACACGTGAGAAACCTTGTAACTTTACAGAGTAAGTATGTGATAAAATCTCATTTATATAATTTATTGATAAAACTCATTTTTAAACCGTTACGATATAATCTAACAGCTGAAATGTTGTTTGTGCATGATATCATGCACGATATCATGCACATTATCTCATAATACTATAGACTAATTAATAAATGAAACAAATAATAAAAAAAAAATTAAAAAAAAAAAAAAAACCTAGATCTTGTCGATGAAAGGCTTGGTGGTGGGGGTGGGAAGAGTTCCTCACAGTGGCTTAACGTCAGTAGGGGGGGATTGTCTTCGTCGACATCAGCGGGGGGCGCAGATCTAGTTAGGGGAGGGAAGGGATCTTTGTAGGCGTCGGAGAGGGGGGGTCACTCATCGCCAACGTGGGGGGCGGGTCTGCCAATGGACGGTCGCTAGCCAGTTTTTTTTAGTTTCTTTGAATTTTTTTTAATTTCTATTTTTTTATATTTTAATATATAATACTATGAGGTATGTGTATTATAGTTATCATGTACAAACATCTCAGCTATTCGATTACATTGTAACAGTTTAAAAATAAACTTTATCGATACAGTATATATATATGAGACTTTATCACAGAATTACCCAACTTTCTAAGAAATTATTTTTAAAATTTTCATTTTCATTTTAAAAAATTATTATATTAATTAATATAAAAAAATCTATAAGTAAAAATTAAGGATGATAATAGAATAGGACGGGAGTGAAGGGGTATGCTTCCCCCACCCTCGTACCCACCACTCTTTCACACCATGCTCGCTCCTATATCCGCCTAATTTAATACAGATACGGGTGCAAATAATCCCTACTAGGATACTATACCCATACTTTACCCATTAAAAATTAAAAATAATTAAAAAACAAAAAACTCAAAACAAATTTTATTAAAGTTTTCCTAAAATTTAACAATATAATCACAAATGTAACTGGAAATAAAATTAAAATCTTAAAACCAAATTCAATCTCCAGAAATCTATAAATAAATTCATACAAGAACTAAAACATTAAAACAGTAAAAAATTATATTATATATATATACAAACATATAAATATATTTCTTTAAGTAATGGGGCAGGTGCCCCACACCCATAAGGGGGGATTATTTTAAATTTTAACCCCGTACCAGCCTCCATATCCGTATATTATCCCATCCACCAACCTCTAAAAAGGTGAGTACCCACGGGCACCAACACCAATGGATAAAAATGTTATCCCCAGTAGAAATGTGCCAACTTGCCTACCACGAGATTTTATATTTAAAGAAATAAATTAAATCAATCGCTCGCGTATCCGCCCTCCGTTCCAAGGAAGACGAAAAACGACATTATGGTTCAACTCTAAACAAATACATAAACGAACACACACACACACGAACTCGTTTGGCGCTGCTGAATAGAGAATCAAAATCCTCACTTTGAAGTCTTTAATTTGCTTCAATGAGATTTTGGAAAAACCTGGTCAGCAAATATGTTTGGCCACATTTTAAATGTGCAACCCAATTCTAAAAGCATTTTCTGAAAGTTTTATGGCTAAAAATAGGCAATAATACTAAACCATAGATATATCAGAACTTTAATTTGATATTCTATACATCAGACAGAACAAAAAGATATTCACCAAAACCATTCTATTCTGCCCACAACCTATAACCAGAAGCATAACTAGCGGTTGGTAAAACTTGAGTTACATCTTCTGACAATATTCTTCAACTTGCCCATCTGCAGATGCACATATCAAGATGTGATCAATTCTACCAAAACACTAAAAAGCATGTCGCGGTCGATTTTAAATGTAGGAGCTCAAAGGTGCTTACCCCTGAGATTTACAGCTTCGTTTGCTTGAGCATCAGCCTCAGAATTAAACTCCTGAAAAATGAAAAGGTATATTCCAATTTAGGCAACTAGTAAATTCTTGGAAATTCTTATCAGCTCTGATGCCCAATGACTGCCATTTCCCAACCATTACACTATAATCTATACCAGATTTAGTTCTTAGGGTTCTACTACTATACAGAAGTTTCGGTCTTCTTGAGATCAACAGCAACATAGTGCATAATTAATGGATTTAATCTATATCCACACACCCGGGGAATGTGATTGATCTGAAATGAAACAAACTTTTCCATGAGCTCCTTTGCCTGTTTACACAAGTCCGTCATATTCTGGTTTTTGGTTTTCCATTGACCCGTAATCTGTTACACGAGGAGTTCTCATTAGAATTCAAATAAATTATGTCTCATCATTGAGAGAGAACGTTAAAAATTATTATAAAAAAAAAAAAAAAAAAAAAATTTTTCCAATTTTCTGGACTTGTATCAGCAGCATGTAACACGTCTCAATAAAGCTATTTCACATGATAAAGTGAATGATAAATTGATATTAAGGTACAAAATCAACAAACCTGCATGCAAACAAGTTTAGAGTCGCCTTGAACACGAATATGTTTAAAGCCTTTCTTAAGAGCATATTTCATTCCTAAAAGCACCGAGCGATATTCAGCCACATTATTTGTTGCAATGCCAACCCCTTCCCGCAACCTCCAAATCTAAAAAACTTACGAGTTAGGACAAGGCTACTCTCTACAAAGATCAAAATTAACAATCCAAAATATAAGTTGAACTGCATACCGCACTTCCATCACCAGCACGTAAGACAGCTCCAGCACCAGCCAGTCCAGGATTTCCTTTTGAAGCACCATCGAACTCCAGAGTACAGGAATCCTGGAAAATGATGGCATAGACGACATTTTCATAGCTCACTTCTAGTTAATCATTAGCATTTAACATGTTTTTGCTTCAATAAAAAACTAGACACATCAATTTTGAAGCTTATCATAGGCACGAAAAGTGTAAACACGGTTCAAAGAGGATGCATATACAAATTCATGAACAATTGCCATTCAAAAACTACGATTTGCATATTTTTTTTATGCATGGAACCTGGATTTCAGCCTTTAACTTGTATGTACGTACAATCACATATGCATCCATACGGCATGTAGAAAACATCAATAGCGATCATGGAGGAGGTACATGAACATCAAATATCTTCAGACGATAGACAGAGACTTACACAACGAAGCGAAACTGTTTGAGTATTAAGGGAAGGCATGGAACCATCTAACCAAAACATCTTATTTTGTGCAACTGTTGGTAACGAACTACATACAACTCTCTCCTGCAGAGCAAAACAAAAGGTACATCATTATATCACAAGTCAAAACAGAGGCTTCTGAACTCACATGCCAATCAGGTGAACACAATAATTTAAGTTGTCAATGAACACTAAAATATCATCAAATAGAAACTTACACGGCTAGAAGAAACTGCTGGAGTAACAATCGAAGTCAGAGAACTATTTGACACGAAATTTTTTTGTGAGGTTGTTGGCAATGAATTACACCCAACTGTCTCCTGCAAAGCAAATAAAAATTGAGTCATCACTGCCATGGCACGACAAAGCCAATGTAAAGGCATCTGGATCCACAAGCTTATCTAATCAGATCTTCGTGACAATTTAGTACCAAGGTCCCAGCTTTTCTCGTCATTTAGTTTCAAGTAAGAACTACTAGCTTTGGCAAGCTGCATACTGGTTTCTAACATTGAAAACCTTACAAAGCATAAGCTAATGAATGTAGACTTACAGCCATTTCTACTAACTTAACGGCCTCCTGCCAACTCTTCGGCGAAAAGTACTCGTCAGATGCATCTACTTCAAAGGAGTCTGGTTGCTGAGAGAAAAATCAGTATTCATTTGCACCATTAATTGTTAAAATCAAACTCCTTACTGGATCATGGTTTTAAACTCCTGGCAATATCTATGCCATAAACGAATAAAACATCCGTGTAAATAATCTCGAGAAACACAGTACATACAAACCTGGTACGGACAAGCAACCAGTGTCCCAAGTTTACCAAAAAGACTATCTTTCACATCGTTGACGCTAATGGAGTAACTAGCATTCTTTAGCCCGTGTGAGCGTAGGAAGTCCTCAGCTTCCTTGGGCAAATTATAGCCTTTATACACACTGATTGAAGGATCATACACCTACAACAGAATAACAAAACCTCATACATATATTATTGCCACTGGCCCATTTAAATTATTTTGAAATTTCAATTAATCAACCCAATGCAATCATTTAACGAATAAGACCAAGGAAATTTTCGCATAAATCCATAAAGTCTGATCTTTTTCAACATACCCAGATGGGAATTACCAGATTCAAAATCACTGTACTGAAAGCTAACTTATTCAGTGAAATTTTATATTATTTTTTTTCAAGTATGGGTTATGAAAAAAGTACCGAAGATCCTGCTAGTGCTTGGCAGTCGCTTAAACTCTTATATATACCGATCATCTCCCCCTTTCGCACAAGATAAAAAGCGTTGCTCTCTTCCCCCATTTTTAACTCTTCAAAAACCTTGGAACGGAATAAACACACCGGTCAAGTCATAACCCACAGCTCTAATCTTTTCTCTGTGTTCAAATTCTGAACTGGGACGAGAAAGAATGGAAGAATGATGGGAAAGAAGAGACTGACCTTTGATGGACGTGACGATGGAAAGTCACAGTTTCCAGTACCAGACCTACTGGGTTTTGGCGGGGACAGTTCCTTTTTTTTTTTTTTTTTTTTTTTCGGGGCACTAATTGACGTGTTAACGTACGAAAAAACCCATAATCAAGAACTCAGAAACATCTGATGGATTTTCCTCTCCGATCAAACTCCAGGGGATTTGGCGAACGAAGTTGAGGTCAAGTTCGTTCTTCTTTTTTACTGAACTTAAAAGAAATTTAAAATAAATAAATAACATGATTTTAAAATATTTTAGATTTATTTTTATTCCAAATATTTTTAAAAATATATGCTATTTGTTTTAATTATTTAATGTTAAAATACTATTTCATTGGATGACACTTTTTTTCTTTTTCTTGAAATTTTTCTGATAAAAATGCTCCGAAAGCTGTCCAAACAAGCCCAACCTCTCTAGCTCCCCTACATCTCTGTACCATACAGAGTGACCGACAGAGAATTTACACTTTGTTTATCTCATCATCTTATTTAAACTTAAAATATACTTTTTTTTATCTTTTTTCCAAAAAGTATTGTCTTTTCTGAAAATTCAAAAAAATTTACTATTACAACTAAAATATTTCAATTTAAACTAACCAACCAAACGAACCTTAGATTTTAGATAAAGTCAGCTACCGTCTTCGATGCCACTGGTGGCTGCATACCGTATGAATGAACTTAATTAAGTCAACTTAATTAACTCCCTGTTTAGTTGGCAGGTTCAAATTCTTGCAATTTGAACTATTTTTATTTGAATTGAAATAATTGTACAATTTGAAAAGTGTTTGGATATGCCATCTACATTGCAAGTAAAATATGAGCCAGTGTTAGAAAACCCAATTCAAACGTACTACAAACTAGTGTGGGTGAAACCCATCAGTTCGCCTTTTACATATAGGATAAAAATACATGAATTTAGGGAGGAGTCAAATCCTAAAATCAATGGTCTCGATAGGATTTTCAAAATCGAGCTTCCTAGTTTACTCCCACCACTTTGGATTAAGCTTCTCATTAAAATTGCCCGAAACAGGTTCAAACCCGAAAAACAATGGCTAAAATATCGTTACATTGATTTCATCTCACCAATGTGCTTCGTATCTCTCCATCCCAGCATATATCAAGATATCCGAACACCATACTATTTATCAACAACCCAAAAGTCATGGCTGAAACCCGGTCCATTGCTTCTCCATACACGAGGTCGAGATAAGTCTGGCCATGAGACAATCTAGGTAGAAGAATTTTTTGAAGATTCTAGAACATATACAATGAAGATCACAAGTCACAGCAGGAGCCCGCATTTCAAAATTCTCTATTTTCTCGTACAACCTTAAGTAAAGTGGCAAGATCGTAAGACTTGAAATCTTTGCCAAAGCAAATGGCCAAATCCAAAGGTGTTTTTCCATCCTGAAGACGGCAAACCAACAACGTTTAGATATCTGTTACGAAAGAAGGAGTTTTCGGCATAAGGAAAAAACAACAAAAAAATGACCTATCAAGTCATGCAGCTGACATCTGGATTCTCTCGCACATTTATCTTCCTAATGTTGCTTAGGTCTTTTTTTTTTTTTTTTTTGGGATCTCAATCTTGTTTAAATTAATCAATAATGTTTCTTCAAACCAGATTTATCGGTATTTCTAATTTAAGGGTGGCACTTTGGTACAAACCATAAACAAATCCAACGTGCTTCTACAAGATTACCTTGTTTCTTCTGTTTTTATCCGCACCATTCAGTAACAAAACCTTTGCTATATCTTTATTTCTACTCTGTACAGCAACGTGCAACGGCGTCCACCCCTCCTAAAAAATAACAATCGTAAACAAGCAGAAAACAACACTAGATGAACTGTATAAGGGTTTTAGGCAAACTTTAATACAGAACTCACATTATCTGCGACATTCAGATCAACATTGTATTTCATTAATAATTTCACAATGTGCATTGCACCAACTTGAATAGCATAATGAAGAGCTGTAGCGCCATCCTGTCACGGATACACAATCATTAAACATTGGCAGGGGGGCGGGCGTGCATGCGTGGAAAAAAGAAATGAAAGGAGAAACTAACAATGAAAACCTCACCCTATCTTTGATATGAGGACTTGCACCTTTTCTCAAAAGATGACTAATAACAGCGTCCTTTCTGCCTATAATTGCTGTGTGAAGAGCGGTTAGTCCATCCTGTTTGCGAAGGATCCGTAAGGCAACTATTCCAATTTTCAGGTATTTCAGTAAAAAAAACATATGGTATGAGACTAAATAAAAGTAGAATTGAAACACGGATTAAACTTGCCTGGTCAAGAACATCAACATCTACACCTTGCTTGAGTAGTTTGTCCATGAAAGGAATTTGTCCTGATAGTGCAAGAGTATGTAGCAGGTTCCATTTTGCCTAAATTAAGCATTTAGTATCAGGAAACAGCATCTTTAACTTTTATACACAACCAATATGCTTAAGCAAGTGGAAATCAGTTCTAGAAGTAGTTGACTGCTGCTTTCTGCTAAGCCAAAACTCAGATTTGAAAGAAAGTAAGAAGTTAAGAAGTCAAATATTAGCAATAACTACCGTCGATATTTTTCCCAAATTGGGAGTCTCAGACTGCTGCAAGATTGCTCGTTCTTCTGGTCCTAAAAGCTGTTCAACCTCTGTGAATCAGAGAACACTGGTAAGTGAGACCTCATGTGAAACAAAAACTGTGAATTGATTACAGTCGTATGTCTGGAGACTGACGAAACACAGTGATTTGTAATTTTGGCCTTTATTACCTTTCACAAGATCCTCTTCGTACTTGTCCTTCTGAGACTTCTGAACTCTAGCAGTAGCAAGAGCATCCTTATCTTCTTCCGAGTCACTTTCGAAGTCCAAGTCATTTTCTTCCTCATCCTCGTTCTCATCTTCTTCGTCATATTCGCTGCCACTGCCATCATCAGGATCTTCCCAACTTCCCTGATGCATTTGCAATGACGATACTTGACTTGGCTCCACCGCAAGTGTTTGAATGCTCGTGTGCTTTTCAGTCACATGGAAACCAAAACTTCTCCTCCTTGAACTGTACACCTTCAAGAAATTGTTACTATACCTAGATGTCGATGCAGCCACATCTCCTGCAACAGCAGCAGAACATAAAGGAAGCTGATTCGGTGTGTAAGCCACCATAGCCCATGAGACCGCCATTGTCTACGTATCTTGCAACTGTTGACGCGTTAATCAATTTCATGTCAGCCCACTTGGTGATATAAAATAAGAAAATAACATCCAATAAAATGATTCTTAATTATTCCAATTCCTGCCAAATTTGCTTCCTAATTATCCCCATTCCCTCTGGTACCCGGTTCAACCAATGCAATGCTTTGTTAGACATTTTAACAAACACTTGGTATGCAAGGCTAGACCACAAAAAACACACTACAAGAAGATAACATTAGCATCAGCTAAGTGATTTAAAACGGTATCTCTAGGCAATTAATGCAATGTTATATCCATGGGATTAATTCTAAACAACATAAAACAGACTTTTAGGAAATTATCTACAAGTATAAATACCAACTCTGTCAATGGAGGAGCTATACATTATAGAAGAAAAGGTCCAAAATTTAGAAGAATCATGATTTCACCATGTCCTCCCAGGTTTTCTAAGATACCAAACACAACGTTAAAATGAACAGAAAGCATGGAAAGCATTCATGGGCAAGATCAAATATTTAACCTGAGACTGAAACGAAGTAGTCCACACGGTAATATCTCCGAGACGATGCCTGTAGTTTTCCTTAAACGAAATAATACTCGAATTTCTTCTTTGATTAAAAAATAAGATTGCGTTTGGGTTTGGAAATGGAAATTTTAAATTGGAGATGATTAATATTTTTAAAAATTAATTATAATTTTATTTATTTTTTAAAAAAAGGTAAAAATTTTTGTTTGGTATTTAAATTTTCATATCAGATTTTTTTTTTCAAAAATTAATAAAATTTATAATTAATTTTTAAAAAATCAATCTATTTTAATTTAAAAATTTCAACTCCATAAATCAAATGCATCAAAAAATTAACATAAAAAAGTATAATATAATTAGTGTTAAATTGTAACCCAAATAAAATAGAAGCCCTGTCGTTAAATTGTAACCCAAATAAATTGTAAACTAGATATAAAGAGAACTTCTATTTTTCTCGTCATGATTTTTTTTTTTTTTTTTTCAAAGGTATTTTATAAAGTGAACTTTTCTGTGTTTAAAGCAAAAGAAGACATGTCGTTCATTTTTCATAAGGTGATTTAACTCATGAAAACGGTACGTCGTTTTTCACAAGGTGATTTATCTGTTCATGTTAGTTGTCGTTTTATTCATAAAAACTACATGTCGTTTATGATGTTGCAAAACGACAAACAGTTTGTCGTTTTCAAATTGCTGTATTTTATTAAAAGTCAACACTGTATTTTATTCAAAATCAACAAACTAGCGGTTTGTCATTTTGTAGGGGATGCCATGTGCTTCTGTTGTGGTCATCGGAAGCTACATGGAAACGTAATTTTCATGTTCTAATAGCTTATTTAGAGAGAGAGAGAGAGAGAGAGAGAGCAAGAGAGAGGAGAGAGAAATGAAAGAATAACCCTTTTTTTTTTTTTTTTTTTTTTTACTGGGATAATTATTATTTTGAATATACTGATCACATATAAACTTGTACAATATTCGACTAAGTTGGGCATCTCTCCTCATTTCCTTACACATTCAAGAAGTAAATGACTCAACCTATGATGAAATCTAGTTCCAGCCCAAAGCTCATTAAGCAGCCAAGAACTGGACAAAATCCGTTTGTAAGTTCAACATATATATATATATATATATATCTGTCAAAAAACTCCCAAAGAAAAAAAAAATTACAAGTAAAACAAATTTCCACTTTTTTTTGGTATTTCAGCTAATCTGCTCGCCTATTAAGTCCAATCCCATAACAAGAAACGACAATCCCTGGAAGAGCAAGAAATAGAAATGGAGTCCATGAGCAGATAAAAGGCTCCTTGCTGCGGCTGTGAGTAAAAGTAAAGCAAGTGCAAGCTCCTTCTTGTAGAGCTTGTTGGCCTTTTTCTTAGACATCACCTGCTGATCTTGCTCTTTGAGTTTGCTCAGCAGTTCCAAACCGGATTCCGAATATCTCCTCGAAATCTTCTCTTCATTGGAGGATTTTGATTCCCTCTCCGCAAGGGCTAACAAATCGGACTCCGATGATCGTCCCGTCTTCTTTGTCACCACCCACTCGTAAGCACTTCCTAGCTGGAACAGCCCCGAGATCATGGCGTTGAATTTTGTTACCGACATTGTGTTCTCGAAGAGCAGGTATGGAACTAGAAATGGGAAGGATTTAGGTGCTGGGAGGATGTTCAAAAGGGACATGAAAATCGGCACGTAGCAAATCACCCAAAGAGGCAGTTCAGCCTCTGGTATGAACATGGTCAATGGAAGTATGATACAAAACAAAGTGAACGAGTAAAATGGCAGAATTAGCTTCCTCAGAAGGAAGAAGAGAAATATCAAATTGGCCTTCTTCCAAACTGATATCTGCATAAAAACAAAAAATTCCACTTTAATTACTATAACTTAGCCAAAATTGTATTCAAATCTTGATTTGACATCATTAAACTTTGAGGCATAAAATGGAAAAGAGAAATACCTTGGAGGTAATGATGGAAGGAAGGCATAATCGGAAGAGTTGCATTGGACCGGAGTGCCAGCGATGTTGTTGTTTCTTGTAAGCTTCATAGGACTCTGGTAATTCACAGAGCACCTTGACATCGTTGAGGAAGACGAACTTCCATCCGTTTAGGTGAGCTCGGACCGCAATGTCCATGTCCTCGACCGTTGTCCTCTCCAGCCAACCTCCTGATTCTTCCAAAGCCTTGATTCGCCAAACTCCTGCGGTTCCATTGAACCCGAAGAAGTTGAGGAACACACCATTCACTTGCTGTTCCACCTCAAAGTGGAAGCACAGGTTGATGTTCTGAAGCCTTGTGAGCAAGTTCTCGTCTTTGTTGACAAAGGACCACCGAGCCTGGACAAGTCCCACTTCAGGTTTCCCCTGTATCAAAATTTAGAAATGTTAGTTGATGACATTAACTTCACCAAGGAAATCACTTTCTCCAAAAAAAAAAAAAAGAGTCACTTCATGAGTAAAATCACTTCTAAGAAAATCAATTTCTCCAATTTAATTTCTTTTTCTTTTTCTTTTTTTTTTTTTTAAAGAAGAAATCATTTCCTGGGTATGTGAGAACTGTTTGAAAACATTAACTTCACCAAGAAAGTCACTTTCTCCCAATTAGGGGGATGAAAATCACTTTCTTCAAATAGTTGTTTTAACAAAGAAAATTACTTTCTTGAAAGTCACTTCTTGGATTTTGAGAACTGTTATTTAAAGACCTTAACTTTGTCAAGAAAATCACTTTCATTCAACTCTTTTTTTTTTTTTTTTTTGGGGAAAAAAATCACAATCCAAAATCACTAAGAAGAGGACTTTATTTTTTTTTGTCCCTCTAACCAAGAAAGATTGATCACCTTGAAGTGTGGAATAGTCTGTTTGAGGAAATCAGAATTGGGCTGGAAATCTGCATCAAAAATGGCGACAAACTCATAGTCTTTGACATAATCACAGGCCATGGCTGACTTAAGATTACCAGCTTTATACCCAGTCCTGATCAGTCTATGCCTGTACACAATATTAACCCCTTTCTGACTCCATGAAGAGACTTCTTCTTTGATCAAGAGCTGTACACTTCCATCACTCGAATCATCCAAAACTTGGATTAGAATCCTGTCCTTTGGCCAATCCAGCTGACAAGCTGCTGCTATTGACTGTGCATAGACCTATATATTCACACAACACACACAAAAAAAGAAAAAAAAAAAAACGATTCATTGAACAGGAACTTGATAAAAATCCGACAGACGGTTAAAAACCGTGTTTGCTTTGTTACCTCTCTCTCATTGCACATGGGAATCTGAACAAGGACTCTAGGGAAGCTTGAAGGGTCTTCAACGTCGTAACATTCCCGTTCAACTGTCGGCTTCAATTTCTTGTACTTGATATAGAAGCATCCAACACAGAGAACTAACCGATCTAGAGACTGAATCAAGAAGAGTAAAGTGCAGAATTTGGAGAGAAGAATGACCAGAGGAGCAATATAGTCAGCTCTGAAAGAGAGCCAAGCCATATAGGTCCACTGAACCAGACCCTGAACTTCCCACGGCTGGATCAGATTCAGATTCCACTTCTTGAAATGGGCAATCACTTCGACGAGTAAAGCCACTATGGACAGAACCAGAAGGGCTTTGATGAATCTGTAGAGCTTGCCTCTGCTTTTGGGCTCTTCATCGCTTAAGTGGTCGGACAAGGCAATGCGTTTCTTGGCCGAGACAAACGTGGTCTTGGCAGCCATTGTCAGCCATGAAACGCAGGCCAGAGTTCTCTGAACTTTTAGGAGAAGGACCCAGATGAGCTGTTTTGGACTCACCGCCTTTTCTTTCTCGAGAAAAAGAGGTGTAGAATCCACTCCCATGACCGAGTTCACCGGCTTCTCAACCGTGATCACAAGTGTGTTTGGAGGCATTTTTTTTCTTTTTTCTGGGAATTCAAATTCTGAGAGAAGCAGAAGAAGCAGTTGAGTGAAATGGGCAGTGCTCAGCTGTGAGATTTTCACTCCATAATAGAAGAGAAAGTGATGGAAAAAAAGAAAAGAAAAGAAAAGCTACTCGATGCTCAAAAGGGGTAAAAAAAAAAAAAAAAAATTCATAAAATTGTTGTGAAATCTGGATCTTTGAAACCAGAAAGTTCGTACGTGAAAGTTTTGAGAGTTTGAGAACTGAAGTCAAACTAGGCCTCTCTCACACTCCCCTGTCACCTATATATATATATATATATATATATATATATAAAGGAGTAGAGAATTAATTTTGATGATCTGTGGCAATAATTGTGGGTTGTGTGAGAAGCTCACTTTCTTTCCTTAATACGTTTCTTAATTAGTCAATGATAAAATGGAAAACAGCCAAATTATCAACTTCACGAGGCTGTCACCACCGAGTGAGATAGCCTTGAGGTAATATACCGTGTGGGTCTACATGAATGGTTCGAGTTTAAATGTAAAATCTAGCTCATGCCAGCACTCAATGTTAGAATATTTCCAAGCTTAACATGCTTCCCTTTTATTGTCACGTTCGGTGGAATTGAGATGACGTTCAGTGAAATCGAAATGACGTGTTTCTTATAACAATAGGACAAACAGTAGAGTCTCGATGAACAATTTTGACTACTTCTAGGAAGCCTATTTGGTTACATGCTTTGAAAGGTATGCTAATTAATGTTCATCTCCTATTTTCAATACATTGCTTAACCAAAATTTAAAAAAAAAAAAAAATGAAGCTGTCCAAAATTTGATTTTGAGTATAATATTGGTTCAAACTGTGGCTAAGAAAATTTATTTAAAAAAAAAAAAAAAAAAAAAAAGTGACAACCAGAGCACAACTCTAAAATTGCAAGAGAACCCCACAAATTGTTCTTGTTGTCTGCTATTTTGGACACCATGCATTACTGCTGAGGTCTTTTCTTCTTTTTAATCTTTCCTTTCCTTTCCACCGAAATTCCATTTTATCGGTTAAATTTGACTAGTCCATTTCCACTGTATCATCTTTCATATTAATTCGCAAAATTTGTCATTAATGTGGGATCTACTTTTCATATTTAATTAATTATTAGTTTGGCTGTCGCTTTGCAAGATTCAGGATGAGCTAGCAATGGAAAATTAACAGAAACTTCGATATCTAGCTGTTTGTTTTTTTATTGTGAATGTTGTGTGCTTAGAAAAGATTGTTTCCTTTTTACACTTTAAGCTAACATAAATTGGAGCTTTCCAAGAACGTGTGTACGTGTTATATATATATATATATATATAAATAGAGAGAGAGAGAGTATTGATTAATCAAATATAAAGTATTACCAGAAATCACATGCTTTTTATATATCTGGGAAATTTCGTTGTCCTGTATTCACACCTGAATCTTTACGATAAGAAAAAGAGAGAGAATAACAAACAAAATATAGTACTGAAAACTTATTATTCAAGTCACTTTGCTCAAATTAAGAATTAAAATGTAATCAGAGTCAAACTAAGTGCACTTTGACTAGTTTGTTTAGAACCTTATAGATAGTACCTTGCCAGCTGCGTCATCTTTTTTTCTTTTTTATTTTCTTTTAAAATAATAAATATTTTAGCTTCAAATTTCCATCTTTCGAAAAAGTGCTTTTAGGTTTACCGTCCACAACCAGAGGCCAGCCAATCTTTATCTCTTTTCCTTTTTCTTTTTTCCTTTATTATTATTATTTTTATTTTTATTTTTTTTCCCTTTTTGTGAATTATACAAAATTGAATCCCAACAGGATTTAAAAAAGCAAGAAAAAAGAGAAAAGTTGGCTCTTCACATGAGAAACAAAAAGTAGATCTACGATTTATTTGGTTCACCTCAAACTTTGATTATGAATTCGAGGCGCCATGGAATGGATCTGACAAAAATGGCCCATGTAAGCCATATGTTGACAGTTTTTTTTTTTTTTTTTTTGGACAGAGTTCTTACGTAGACAGTAGACAACAAAACCATTATTGCATTTTGGTGAATTATGCATGAGTCCTATGACCATGCCGTCCATGCACAGAATTATATTATCAGCAAAAGATTTTCTAGATTTGGGAAATCTATATACCATTATTTTAGCTCATATAATTCTTCATTATTGACACCCTTAGCAGAAAGTTAGCTAGACCAATTCACAATCTAATATCATTTTTTATTACTATAGACAAAGATTAAAATCCATCGATTCTTATAAACATGACTCTGATATCATGTTAAATGGATTTAAATAAAATTCATCCTGAAAAATTAACTTAAGAAATTTAATCTATAAATGAATATTACAACAGTCTAATAAATGACTTGAGATAAATTCCCAATTTTAAAACGAACACATTAGTGTAAAGAAGAAAATGATTGATCTATATGTAAACTTTATATCAGGATAATAGTTAGACTCCATATATTCAACTGTCCCCATTTTGATAGGATTAAAAGGGTGTTTTGGTACAATCATCCAAATCATTTAACTCAATTTTTTTTTTTGTTTTTTTCTTAAAAAGTTTTTTGTCTGTTCTGAAAATTCAAAAAAAATTTATTATTAAAACTTAAATTTCTTAACTTAAATTACTATACCAAACATCCTATATAAGTGTAGAGCCCTTAAAATGTCTCCAGCATTTTTTATTTTTTATTTTTGGCGTAGTTTACAAATTGAGTTCTTTTCACTTTTTCCTCGGTGGAACCATGGGAAACTCATGTCTAAGGAGTGGCGTTTAATGAGGTCATTTCCTACTTTCGAGAGCCCATGTGAACCACACCTCTCCAGACAACTTTTTTTTTTCTTTTTTTCCTGGTGGATGTTGAATAAATGAACAACTCCTGATGATTTTTGTGTCAGTTAATACAGTTGATTAATCCACACAAAACGTGTTAAGGATATCTTTACTCACTCTGAGGTTATCCATTTTTTTTTCACCTGAAAGTCTATAGGCTACTTGAGCATTAATAATACAGCAGAGGCTTCTATGTGGGTTCAGCTTTAACATATTATAATTGAAAACAAATAAATAAATATTTGTTCTTTGCTTATCATTAAATGCAATGTCTGTGAATTAGACGTGTTAAGGGCAGAACACGTTTTTTCCTTTTTTTTACCATCCCATGATTACAAGACAACAGAAAATGGCTGTCGTGGATTTGACACATGTTCTCCAGGCCTGTACAACATGATCATGATGTATTGTTTTTACCAAAATTAAATTTAAAAAAAAAAGGAGAGAGAGAGAGAGAGTAAAAGAAGTTTTACCATGACTTCCCATAATTGGAGTCTTCTTGTCTATGTCCGCTAGATTTAATACAAGTGAGAAACATCCTATCCTATGAACCTGTCAATTATATAAGTACAGACTTCAATTAATGAAGCTCATCGTTTTTACATTAGATTGCACCATAGGGTATGGAGAGGAACATTCAACACTTAGGGAGAGTTTGGCAACCGATCCAACTCTAATTTATTTTAAACTTTTTTTTTATTTTTTTTTTTTAAAGTTTTTATCTTTTTTTCCAAAAAGTTTTTTGTCTTTTCTGAAAATTCAAAAAAATTTACTATTACAACTAAAATATTTCAACTCAAACTAACATACTAAACACCCCCTTATTTGTTTCACCTTTTTAAGTTTCAATTCTAATTAAATTATATTATTTATTTATTTTTTATAAATTAAAAAATTTTATAATTAATTTTTAAAAAAATTAATTAATTTTAATTTAAAAATTTTATCTCTAATTAACTTATTAAACAGAGCCTTAAAATAGTAAAAATATGGATAAGAAGTTTGGGAGGGATTGTTATCCAGTACCCCTCTAATAAGGTAACTCTAATATTAGAGTTTTTGATGATATTTTTCATTTGCATGAATATCTGGATAGTACTATATAACTGAATTATAAATGAGAAATTACATGTAGATCAATTAAATGTTGTAAGTTTTTAAATTAAAAGTTACAAATGCCAGTTATATCTGGTATTGGAACAAGACTTTTCCTAAGATAGTTTATCACTTTTCCTAGAAAATAAATATATGTACACACAAATAAGCTCTCTTGTCTGGCACCCTGATTTGTAATATTTTTTAATTATACTCATGTTTTTTAATGTTATTTGTTAGAAAGTTACAATTATCGGACCTATCTGATCGAGAACATGAGAGTGTATACATACATATATATATATGTATACATAATATGTATTATGAGGTTAATATATATATATATATATGTATGTATATATAATATGGATGGGCAATGTGTCCTAGCAACCAAGCAGGGAAGCCCCAAGCCTCCAACCAGAAGAGTCCAACTTGCGGCTGAGGATATGCCAGATTACTAGCATCTCTCAGAAAGGCTTTGTCTAGGGCGTTGGCAGACTCACATGTGACCAGCACTTAATTTATTACAAGTCCCCATGTGATCAGCTACCCTGGCCATCCCTGTACATTTCAATTTAGAATAATATCAAAGGAGTTTCACTTGACTAACCTGATTTTGTTATTGGTCAATTTTGAATTTCTTTTTTCAGATATTGAATCCTGTTTATTGTCTGATACAACAAATATATAAATATATATATATATATTTATTGATTATTGGTATTTAGAATTGTTAGGTTTCTAATCATTGACCATCTGCAGCCAAGTGCCAGTAAGTCCACTGCAAGCACCTCAAAACTTCCTAGTTTCCATTGGCTTGTTCACCAACACTTCTTTAATCAACAATGACTATACTCTGTATGTGTTAAAAGAAGGGCATTGTCACAAGATTTTTTGGGATATGATTGATGATGTTATGTTAGGACTAACTCCTTTTAAAAAAGGATTAGGGTTTGTTTGGTTCGTCAGTTGGAGCTGAAAAATTTAAGTTGAGTTTGAGTTGAGATGGGATGAGTTGAAATGAGAGTATTTGGTAAAATGTTTGGAATAATTAGTTTAGTTTGAGTTGGTTGTTTGGTAAAAAAGTTTGAGTTGAAAAGTTTTTTTAAAAAATAAGGGCCTTGTTTAGATGTGAAGAAATTGAGTTAAACCAATTTTTTCTTTTTTTTACTTCGGTAACCAATTTTTCAAATATTTTCTGTGTTTGTGTTAGTGGGTGGTTTACCAGACCTTGTGCTGGAGTGGTACGGGTCCCTAGAAACACAGAGAGAGAAAGGCACGGACCCATGCTTGTGTTTGGTAATAAATGGCCAGCTAGGTGCATAGTGAAGCCAGCTTTTCTTGCACAGTAAACACCCATCAGCTTTTCATCAGCTTTTCTAGCACAGTAAACCAAGTTTGGTTTACTGTGTAAGGCGTCCAAAATGAGCAAAGGAAGGAACGCACACCAAACGGTGTTAGTTGAGAATAAACTGAGATTTTTCAATTGAAACTAATGAACCAAACATGTGCTTAGTGTCGTTTTCGTCGTGTCTTGTACCACAATTCGCAACATGCATGTAGGCTCCGATTAGTGTTTCGCACATGAGATCCACACATTCTAGGTAGTGTTATCAGACAATATTGATGCCTTTTGTGTTTTGTTTTTCTTTAAAAAAACTAAACTAAGAAATGTTTTAGTTCTAATGAGAAGCAACTACACACCCAACTTACACGCCTATATGCTCCAAGTATGATATATAGGATCAAAAACTTCTATACACCAATAGTGTTATTCTAGCCCTCCAAAGTCATTTGACCCGAGCACCCGAATCAAATGTCATTGCGGATATCCAAGATTTTATTTCTCAAGCTAATAGTAATATTACTAGTTAGGTGTCTCGATAAGAGAATAGTATAGCCCACTTCTTGATTAGTGCTTTTACTATTGTAGCTGATTTAATATCTCTAGAATTTTTTTCGCATTTTGCTTCGACCTTTTGTACGTTCTGACATTTTAAGTTTGTAATGAATGATGTCTAAACAAACTATATGTATTGATAACCTCATAGCAAATAGAAAATAGGGCAGAACATGGTTTCCAATGGGCATGAATAAAAGATAAATCAATGAAAAATCATAGGTTCAAAAGGGCCCTACTTAACGGGCCAAAACTAACTAAATGGAACCATATCTACCCAACACTTCCCATCTAAAACCTCAATAAATTGGCAAGACAAGCGCTCCAAAAGGGTCGTTATCCATAATGTCATGATCCTCTTTTTGATACAACTTAGTTATTTATATTAATCCTTGCCGACACATGAGGGTAAAATATACTACAAAATTTACATACAAATTAGTGATTTGACCCCCAAAAAAAAAAACAGTACTTAAGAATAGTTTGCCCCGACCAAAAGGCAGTAGCTCTAAGCCAACCTAAGAGAAGCTTGAAAAGCTACTCACTCACAGAGCCATAACAAGAGAGACAAACAACCCATATGAAGGGTCCCAAAAGTTTTGGCATTTGGTAGACAAGGAAATTGGGAATGGATTGGAATGGCAGAAGTCAGAAGAATGTGAGAGTGTCCGAGACTTCGACAAAAAGATTCTGGCACATGTCTCTTTGGTGAAACGTCCATTTTTCATTTTTCAGTTATATATATATATATATATATTGATAACTCTATAAAATAGAATTATCTTAGCATTCTTAAACTTATATTTTTACTATAATCTTAATAATTTATCTTAATTTTCCCCTAAATTTATTATGTTATTTCAAGTGTGTGAGTTCGTTACATTAGTAGGGTTAAAAGTAACAATTTGGAGCTAAAATGATAAAAATAATTAAAAATTGCAAAAGGAAATTTGGAGCCGACTTCGCGCATTCGCACGACTATTCCACCCACGCCACTTGCTTTCATAGCCGTCGGATTGCCTCAATAGCAGCCCGGATCAGCGAGTGCCTCCTAATTGCCTAGCCAAGCACATCTCTGTCCACATGTCTGTGCCCCTAGGCCATCCCGGATCTGGTGCTTCGTGTTCCACAACTCCGTGTGCACTTGTAAGCTCCAGCTAACGCCAGAAAGCCATGCGTCCAAGCTTCAGCGCCCTCCCAACCAACACTCGCCACCTATCTTATGGGCTCAGTTAGGGTTGAATGGTGTTAGCTCTATTGCAGCCAAAAAGAAAAGAAAAGAGGAAAGGTGGTGGCTGTTGGGAGGCTTTAAACAGAAGCCTAGGGCTTCATTCTCTTGGTCTTTTGGCTGTGGGAGAAGCCAAAAACCAAAGAAGAAAAAGGAAAAAAAATATATTTTAAGTTTTAGATTTAGTTTTCCATAAATTTAGATATAGATAATCTTGAATCATCAAGAAAAGAGGGATTAAAAAATTTGGGAGAAGGCTTTGGAGACTTGTGGCACCTCCAAATTTGGTTTTCTTAATTATTTTCTTATCATTTTATTTTTGTAATTTGATAATGATTGAATATTTATTTTGTAGATTTCTATTTTTATTTATGAAGTAATTTTCTTTTCTAGAGATACGATCTATCCGGATTATGATTATTTGAGTTTTTTTATTTTTAATTAATTGATGTTATGCTCCAGTTCTATGTTAAGTATTTTAATTTATGCTTAATGTTTGTGAATATTTGGCCAACTTTTGCATGATTTGGTATGTTGATTTGAAATTGAAAAATGATAATTGAATAAGCTCTTATTAAATCTATCATGGATTGTCATAAGCTAGAGATAGTTATGAAACTTGTACAGCATTATGAATTTTATGTTCTTAATGAATTGTGATAAGCTTAGAGTTTGAGACCAAAAAATGATAACGGGTTTATTGTCAGATAAATTGTTAATGCCTGATAAGGATTAATGATTACGTTAGAGAGATTCGCTCGCAACATAGAAAATAGATGTTGATTAATTGAATTAGAGGATTTTAATATAATTAATCCGGTGAAATCAGAAATTCTAGATTTTTAGGTTTTTAAGCCTTTTTTTTTTTTTTTTTACTTATTTTGTTATTTTTATTTAAAAATCTATTTTTGATTATTCAAATAAAATTATAGTTAATATAATTTTGATAATTAGTAATAACAATCATCGTAGATATGATATTTACTTATCATTTTATTATTAGTTTATGATATTGTACCATATAATTAGTTTATATATATATATATATATATATGAGGTTCGGACCAAGGATTTATTACATATGGACCATGATGTGACCCGGTTTATGATTAGTATGTATCAACCATTTATAAGCTGTCCAAATTGCACTTTGTCTAGCCATGTGAATATTGTAGGGGAGAGAGAGACTTCTTTACAGGTTTCCGTTGTTGTGCTTCAAGTCAGGTTTGAGTACTTGAAATTTTTTCAACCTCAATGGAATTTAGAGCAAATTTGTCCCAAAAAAAAAAAAAAAAAAACCACGGTGCGTTTCATATTTTAAGAACTTTTATGCACCGCCAATTGGATGATTAAAAGAAATCATTGAAATCGTAAAACCCATTTCGAATCAGAATTTGAGTGTAACATGAAGAGAAGTGAATCATTTGACTTTTATTACATCCCAAACAAATAACCGAATAAACTAATATGATACATTCTTCTTCATATTCGAGTTTTTAGGAATTTATCTTTGCAATTTTTATGGAATATGTAACAGATCTGAATTAGCATTGTTTTGTACTGTCAACACCAGAGAGAACAAAAGATGTACAGGTGGTGGTCATCTATAGAGTAGATTAGGGGCAAGGTGTTAAAAAGGATATAAGAGTTTTAAGGTATTAAAATGTAATTTAAGCAACAAGTTAATTCAAAAAATTATAACTGTCTCTCCCAACAAACACACATGAGTCTAACTAATTGTTTGTCTCCGACGTCATCAATTGGTCGGATGGAAACACTCTGTCACAATCACCACCCTCTGGAGTTCGTAACGTCTCTTATCGTCATCAAAGATTAGACTTAAAATCAGAATTATTTGATTCATGGATGAGCATTAGAAATATAATTGTTATCTTTATAATATTCATTTAGTTTCTTATAGTTCAATAATAGGTGTGATAGCTATCACTTCGACACAAATAGCTTTAATAAATAGGTCGTTTTGCATTTTGGACAGTATAGTTGAGTTTGAAATGAGTTGAAATTTTTAAATTTGAGTTGAGTTAACTTTTTAAAAAGTAATTATAAATTTTGTTAACTTTTCAGAAAAAGATAAAAATTAAAATGAAAAATTATAATTTAATTTAAGTGAAGTTGATTTACCAAATGGACCCTAATAGTAAAATAACTGTAAAAGTGAATTGGTGTTTGCACAAAGTGTTTTTGGATGTTTTTATCAAACATATTGGCCGCATCTTGTTACGTAAGTGCAAATGACCTTTGGGGCCTCCAAAAACAATACCGAATTGGCCGTTTGATCTTTAGGAGGAGGGCTTTAGCCCCGTTATGATTTTCTTAAACAATTTATCTACTGAAATCCAGTTGATGCTTATTCTTGCCAAAGTTCAAAGTCGCTTCGAACTTGGGTTAGTCCCATAGATGCTTATGATTAATTACTGCTAAGAGTTCTAAAATCCCCACAATACTCATCATCCTCATAACCGAAGCTGACATATACTTATGTGCATATAGATGTATAAATAACACATATATATATTTTTTGTATCACAAAACTAAACCAAGGTACACAATGATGTTCTTTTATAGACCAAGATGACACTCAACTCTTACATTTGCTGTCATAAAAAAAATTAAATTAAATTAAAAAAAAAAAACAGAGGGACTACTAGTATAGTGTCAAACACAATGGAGACGGGAGAACAACACAAATCTTATTCAAACAATCTTACAGTTCTTATAGAGCCTATTCAGTCCAGTAACGTGTACTTTAGTCTTAGCCCAAAGTCTACCATAAAGTAGCTCCTTAATTAGGTTCCCACTTTAGCCCATTTGTCTCACCACACCAAAAAAAAAAAAGGAAAAAAAAAACACCCTTTTGACAAGGTAATCTGAAAGTCTAAAACAGTGTGGATCTGCCAAATTTAAGTTCAATTTTACTAAGGAAAACCTCAGAACAAGAGTTTCAACTCTTTAAAACAAACAAACAAACAACATTTGACTGTCACATATATTAGACTTGGAATTCAACTTCTACTCTCAAACCTGATCAAATCCCATACAACAAAGAGCACCAGGAAACAAAAACACTCCCTGTGGGCTTTCATATACAAAAGTCAACCACAGCAGAAAGTTCTCAAAACTCGGGCCTTCAAGCAAAGCCCATGAGACTGTCTTTTTACCAAAATAGCAAAACAAACAAAAACCAGAAAAAAAGAAAAAAGAAAAAAGAAAAAGAAATATAATAATGAGTAACTCCGTAATCAAAATGGCAAAGACATAATTGAGTTGTTTGATAGTCACTAAAAAAAAAAATGGGAGTTATTTGATAGAGAAAGGCATGTTTGCTACATCAGATCAAGTATCAAACACAAAAGCAATGCCGTGTCTACCACTTTTAGTTACTAATAATAATTTATTACATGTCAAGATCCATCATTTTCAAACTTTCTCTCATGTCTAACCCTCATTATTTCAAACACGCACCCTCCAAATTATGAATATTTTTTTTTTTCCAACCAAATAAACCAGAGAAAATGGCCCAACACATGAAACGTGTTGCTGATGCAGATCCATGACTCATGACTTGGCCCCATTGGGTATTTTATTATTCTTTTATAAAAATAAAAAAAAATAAAGCTCTATTCGCTTATTAATTTTTTATTTTATTGATCCTATAAAATTATGGTTCAAATTTACAAATTTTGTTGGTCTATTACATCATCATCGTCATTATGCAAATGGGTTTTGTTTTGTGGTGCAAAAGATTTCTCTGACTTTGTCCTTTCTAAAGCTTTGACTCTTACTCCCTAAGAAAAGAATTTATTTGAATATAAGAAAAGTTAATTTTTTTTTAAGCAAAAAAAAAAAAAAAAGACATATATATATAAATATTTATATAAAATGTATAAGCAAAGGCAATCTTGTTTGCTGAGCATCTATTGAGTTGGGTCAACCTTTATGCATCTGCCACAAACTTAATTTTAGCAGATTGAGATTGAACCAGAAGCAACTTTTGGTCTGTATCCTAAACAGACACAGTTTGAGTACATTATTTTATAATTTGTTCTATTATTATATGAAAATAGTTTTGATTAATAATTTATTTTATGTCATGAATGGACAAAAACCCATGTTGCACATTGATTCTAGGATTACTTTTTTGAAAAGCATTTTTTGAAAAAAAAAAAAAAAAAATTTTCCAGTGGACTTTTTTGCACAGTCAGGCCAATGTGAATCTTATCTTCTTGGACAGAAAATTACAGAGAGAGAAAAATTCGGTTAAAGCCGGCCTCTAGATTCTGGAACATGCTGACCTCAATATATTGGTTAGGTATAATCATAGAAAACAAAAAAGCGATGTAGATAGGTATATCTCTAAGGTAATTTGCATTGTTTTATTATATGAGCTGCATAGATCATGGTGGTTTACAGATAAATATATAGCTATATATATATATTATATATACTGTCAGGTGTAACAAGCTCCGACTATTACGTTTATGACAGCATTGTCTAGTTATTCGGCTATTAAACTAATGGCCGATAATGAGTTAATTGCTGCCAACAAATTAGAGAGAATAAGAAAACAATTCCTAAACAATAAAAGGGTGGCAACTTTTGATGTCGAATGTGGAGTGTGGTTAGGGATAATAATAGAATGGGTTTGGAATGGGTTTAGAACGGAATTATGGACGAAGCCAATGAAGATTTAAGGGGGATTTAATTCTCATATTTGCCCTTAAACTTTTTGACTTTCGAGAATTCGTCTTCATAACTTATTATCTTAGAAATTTTATTGTAAATTTTCTAAACTGTTACCATGTATATTTTCTCGTTAATTATATGTTAAATTGGTGCCGGAGAGCTTATATATACCTTACGCGAGGATGAAAATTCACATGTCCATCCAAAAAAAAAATTTCGAACCCTAATATAACTCTTATAGATTGAAATCACACTGCAAGAATTAAAAAAGTTTCATCGGTAATAACCAAAATAAAAAGGATTATTTTTATCCATGCGCATTGAACTATAGGATTGTTCTCATTTTATCCCTAAATTTTAAAAACTATCATTTTGCCTTCTAAAATTGAATTTAACCCTATTTTATCATTTCCATTAGAATCTTAATTGAATTTAAGACCATTTAATTAGGATTTCTATTAAAAACAAATGGAAAAAGACCACACGACTTTAGTTAACTCATTTTTTTCATTTTGTTTTTGATTGAAATTCTGATAAAATTGATAAACTAAGGTTAAATTCAAAATTCATCGGGTAGAGTGAGAGTTTTGAATGTTTGAGGGATAAAAGGGAGAATAATCTTAAAATTCATACACATAATTGAGAATAATCTCATAAAAAATTCAGAAGCTAAACGGTCAAAATCCAAAATTATAGAGGGGTAAGAAAATGTTATAAGATTAATGGTAAAAACTTTAATTCTCTTAAGAACCATGTAAAAGACTGACACAGTCAGTATAAATGTCCAAATATTTGTTTCTAGCAAAAAAACAAAAACAAAAATAAAAAATAAAAAATAAAACCTTTGGAGTTTTGAATAAAAAAGAAAGTTCAGTTGGTTATAATAAATGCCCTAAAGTCCTGGCCCATTTTACAAAGAAAAAAAATTCCCAGTACTAGACACATTTGTCGTGTATAAATCTCATAAAATATATATATTAAAAATATATTTACAAAAATAATTGTAAGTGCAGAGAAAGAAAAATACAAGCAAGTGATATTGGCCGGATGAAAGTCCTAAACCTCTGGCAAAAATGTCAGAGGCACAATTATACGGCTGATAGTTTTAATAACTTGTACGAACCAAATCACCAAAAATTTTCTGCCACAGTTTCCCAAATGCAGATGGCACTACTTCCTTTTGCGTGGAAACATTTTGTTGTTTTCCTACCACTTATTTTTTATTTTTTATTTTTTATTTTACCCCAATTCAGATGGGTCGCATTCATGGCAGATGGGTTGCATGTGCCAATCAGTCCAATCTTTTTCCCTTAATACTCTTTTTATTTTTATTTTTTTGCCATTTTTATTGGTTTGTTGGGCTTTAATATTAGAAAAAGAAATTAGATCTCCTAATCAAAATTAAAGGAACAAAAAATAAAATAAAATAAAATAAAGTAAAGGGTTGTGTTTGATTTGTCCTTATTTTCTAGATGTTGCTTTCAAGTTACCTTTGGGGAACACTTTTTTAAAATACCCCAGAGGGAGAAAAAGAAAAGAAAAGAAAGGAAAAACAAGAACAACAACAAATAAGTCATTTTCCCAAGATATCAACGTCAAAGACTCGTGGGATTTGGATGGTTTCCATTGTGGGTAGGGGCAGTGGGGTTTTGAAAAAGCTTAATAGCAACTCTTCTTCTCTAATCTTTTGCATCACTATTAGATGGAGAGATTGAGAAATATATATACATATATATATATATAGAGAGAGAGAGAGACAGAGAGACAGAGACAGAGACAGAGAGAGGAGAAAAAGACAATCCATGTGAGCGTCTGACTATAAGGTGATATTCTTTCTTTCTAAAGTTGAGGGTGACCAATCAAAGATAAGAATCCCCAAAGTAAAAGAAAATAAAATGTTTAGCTTGTGATAGTCCCCAACTAGGACAATTCCACGGCTATAATTTGGCTTTCTCATATATACACTACATATACATATATATATATATATATATGTGCCTGTATAAACCTATGCCTCATGCCTTTCACTATCTGTTGGGTTCTTCAGGACACTTTCTTCTCTGTCTTATTATTATTTTTTAAAATTAAATTTCAAATTCGGCCCTAGAAAAGTAAATGTCTATTATTAACAGTTTTAATCACATATAGATCATGAGATTGGTTAATAAGGGATAAGTCTTTAACGATCATAATTACATGTTGATCATTCTACGTGCACATGTTTTTTAAAAATCGTTACAAATTTGACATTTCAATGACAAAAATACCAAAACTGTGATGTCAAAATCCTTGTGGAAAGAAGAAGAGAGGTGAAATGATATAATTAACCTTCATAATTATCTGATAAGACAGAAAAGATGAATGAATAAATCATTGAAGGGACTTTAAATCCCTCGAAACACCGTAATTTTGATCTCTCTTAAATTTAAGAGATTATTGAGATATTTAATATAAAAAAAAAAAAAAAAAAAAACTGTATTGCTTCTTTCTCATTTCCTTCACCTACGTAATCTAGCATTCCATCTTTTTTTTTTTTTTTTTTTTTTTACTGATTCCTACCAAATACACCTTTAATAAGAGTTTGTTTGGTAAGAAATCAAATCACCTATGTATTTTGCTAAAATACCATTTCTATCCCCTTTATTATACAAATACCGAAGTAATCATTGTGTTTCCAAAATTAGTCCCAAAACACAACTTGACCGATTAAACTTTTTAAAATGCCAATAGTACCCTTAACCATTAATTAAACAAAACAAAACAAAAATAGAGGAAAATGACTGCCAAAATTAAAAAAAGAAGTCTCCCACGACCAATCTGCCACTCATTTTCCTCACGAGATGAGCCGATTTCTTCCTCTAACTCAATTGTACCTCATTTCTTTGCGGGATTCACCACACACCTTCTTACCAATTTGATCTAATCTTCTCATTCAACCTAGATATGGATCCTCACCTTCTTGTAAGGACGAAACCGCCAAAGATTTATTTTTAATTTTAGTTTTAAAACTTTTACGGTTTGCTCATTTTTTCCTCATTAAAAATTGATTATCTCTATGTAAACCTCTTATAAACAAAATCCTTTAACGTGCATTCTCACAGAAAATAATAGATTGATTCCGTTATTGCGTTTCTGGGTGGATCCGCCGCACCTCTTCATTGGAAGCTTACGAAGCTTGCGTCAGCCATTGAGAGATGACCTTCATCGACAAAATTCAGCTTCATCAAGGGCTGTAGTTCATTTCCACCTACGAGAAATACTTGATAGATCAAAACAACGAGGACGTTGTTCTTCATGCCGTCTTGGACCACTGGAGCTCTCCTTGGGCTTGTCCACGAGCATTATTTATTTATTTATTTATTATTATTATTATTTTTTGGGTGAAATTGTTAATGTTTACAATAGTATTCAACATACCTCAACACAAGTATTCAAATAGATTGATAAAAAGTAGTATTGGTTACTTTTAAAACATCTATTGGTATTGGGGTTTTTTGAGTTATTGAATTTGCAAAATACAAGAGGTACTTTAGCAATTTGTCTCATAAAAGGGACAAAAGGGTTATTTTAGCTAAATATAAGGGGGTGTTTTGATATTTTCACCTTTCAACAAATTACTCTTTAATTTTTCCCCCACACTGATGACAAATGATAAGTATGAATATAAAACACTTGTATAAGTCTTCTGAGTTCGATTTAAGGACAATAATAAAATTTTACGCATGATTAGAGCATGTTAGTTGTTACATTACATGCTTGGAAAATTTTCCTTTCAAAAATTAACGTCACTTATTGATTCAGGGTATTGTACAATAATTTGTTAAAATTAGACAGTGATCTGTCATAATTAAAAATTAATGGTGCTAGAAACACAATTTCAATTCAAAGTTTTGGAAACTAGGTTAATTATCGTCTTTTTATTAGTAGGTGCAATCAATTTACATTATAATTTTTTTAAAGACTTGTTAATAAAAAAATGACAACTTATATGAGACATAGATTGATACTTAAAAACCGAGACCGGTGTTAACATCCCTAATATTTTCATAAAAAATTCAACAGGTAATTTGGCAATGAAATTTCAGATAGCATAAGCACCTAAGACCATTGTCATCAATTTGAAAAGTAAGAATCATAATAGTATAAGTATGGAATTATTTGTCATCAATTAAAATTTTTTCTTGATTCCCTTAAAAACAAAAAAGATTTTTTCTTGATTGATTCTAATTTAAATATAGAAACAAAACATGATAATTTAAGATTGAGTGTCTCATTAGTCATAGGCTCTACCAAATTAACATATATCAATTTTGTAAATGAATACCTATATTATAAACAAGTAAGGATATCAAACACTCCTCCTCCTCTTTTTTTTTTTTTTTTTTTTTTTTTTTTTTTTTTTTCAGATCTCTTGATAGAAAACTAGTAATATTTTTGTTTTGTTTGAAATTGCTAAACGTGGTTAATTAGGGTTTGATTTTATATAAATTAAACATTAATATGTGCTTGATTGACATGGAATAAAGCTACACAATGGATACAAATAGGGGACTCCCCTAAAACAATGACATTACTTAAGTGTAGAATTTAACTTTTCGATTATGCTATATTTAGGAGATGCCGCTTGATTATAAACTTTTTTTTTCCTTCCCTTTTTACTCTTTAGAATAGATAAAATGATTTATATATAATTATATATATACATTTTCCAGTTTGCAAATATGTAAGAGGACAGAAAAAAAAAAAAAAAAAAGGAGAGAAATATAAAACCTCTGAGGAATTTGCCAAATTTTGAATGATTTTTTAAAAATGATTTTGAGTGAAATTAGGATTAAGGAAAATTAAAAAAAAAAAGGATTAAGGAAAAAGGAAAAGCTTATAACAAGATAGTTCTAAAAATAAATTATACTTTTTGCTTACAACTAAAAATAAATTCTATTGGGTTTCCTTTTTTCTCTACTATTGTTCTCTCAAAATTCTTATATCTAGGGTTTCTCTTTGTGTGAGACTTCCACCGCTGCAGTCACCATGGCTGACAAGGATGATCAGCAATTCGGCGATTTTAGCAGAAATGGAGTTGGAAGGTTGTAGATGAGAGTTTCTCGATCAGATCTAGCCATCAAGCTTCCGGCGGTTTAGGATCCAACGATACCTTGGTGGTCCGATGGTAGGTACGGTGATTTCTTACCTCGAATTGATTGTTTTTCTCTGAGTTGCGGCGTGTGACAGAATGGTTGTTTTATATGGGACGAGGATTTTGCAATCGATTTTTTTTTTATTTTATATTAATGGTTTGTTTTTATATTTTAGTTTTAATTTTGTAAAAAAGGAGGTAGTTCCTCCAATTTCGGTTTTTTTTTTGTTCCGCTTGAGTTATTTTCTAATGGTATATGTCTATTGGTTCCGCAAGGTTATTGCTTGGTGGAGTTTGTTGCAGTCTTTCTGTTACAAGTAACTGTCTCTCGATTAATTGAAATATTTTATCAATTGTAAATATTTTTTTAAAAATAGTTTTGTATATGCTTGATTTTAGGATTGTTGAGAAATTTAAGAAATTAAACCCGTCATTAGGTCTCGACTTATGTCCTCCTCATTGAATTTCCTCAGATTTTACTGATAGAATCGATCTTAATCGAGAGTTATGTCCCTTGCAACATATGGTTGTTTTATCTTTATTATTGATGTTTGTACTCCGTTTTATCTTAAATGATAATTTTCATTTAAAAATAAAAATAAATTCTACTTGATTCCAAGTATTTAAGACCGTATTCTTTCAACTGTTGGAAAAAAACTGGAAATTGTAGGGCGGAATAATTAACAATCCAAGACTTTATCAAAATAAGTATAAAAAATCACAATCCGGCTTTAGTATATTATAGCTGTACTTTCTATTTTTAGTATATAAAATTTTTTGAGTTTATTTTTTATTTTTTTATTCTTTATTTTTATAATAAAAATTAAAAGAAAAGGTTTTTTAAGCAAAAAAAATTGAAAATTAATTCGTTAAAATTTGGGAAAGGTTATTTAAAATATTATGGTAAATGAGTGGATGTGCTCAATTAATTTATCTCCTCTTTTCTATAATTTTCCATCTCTTCTATTTTCCAAGAATTCATTTAATTAACAGAAAATTTTTTTTTTAGAAGAAGTCTCTTTCCATAATTGAACAACCAAGCCTTGAAGAAATTATGTGCCAATTTAATTTTTTAGCTAACGTGGCAGATGCGAAACGACGCCGTTGACCTTGTCCACATCAACCACCATTCCCTTGACAAAACTGGCAATTTTTTTGCCCCAAAAACCCATTTCTCTCTCTCTCTCTCTCTCTCTCCCCCCTCTCTCTCAGACTCGCACTGCTCTTCCCATTCGCCGTTTCGCGTTGCGAAACTCTCTCTCTCTCTCTCTCTCTCCCCCCTCTTTCTCTCTCCTCTCTCTCTCTCTCTAATCGCGAGTTCGTCGCACGAAATCTCTGGATTTAGCTAATCCAATCTCCTCTCCCTCCGATCCCAATTTTGCCCTAATTTCTATCTCACAGTTGGACGAGAATTCCGTTTTTCCCAAAATCCGTCTCCTTTTTCCAGCCAAGCCCTAGACTTACGACCCTCACCGAATTCCGATAATGGGTGCGCGTTTTTCCCTAAATTAATCGAAGATCTGGGGCCTGATCTGGGTTTTTACTCCTCCCGAATTTGGCGAATCTAGGGTTTCTCTGTTGAATTCGACTCCGGATTGATGTTTCTTTTCAAGGACGCGGTTGCGATCGATTCAGAAATTAAGGAAGATGGAGGGCTATGCATGGGTCGGGAGGTGAGAAGTGGAAACGGAGTCGGCACATGTGGCCGGTCCCTGATTCGACCGTGACGACTGTAGCTGTGAACGATTCAAAGACTGTCGATTTCTTCTGCAAAGTATATTATGTTATCATATATTCCCCTATCCTTTCTTTGTTGGGTTTTCCCTTGTTCCGGTTTCGTTTATTGTGGTTCTGTGGTCAATTTCTTCTGCGTATTGAATTACTGGGATTTCATTTTCTTTTCCCTTTATGTTTTCGCCTTTTTTTAGATTTTGATTTGTTTCTGATGTTTTCTTTCAATTGGGTTTTTTTATTTGTTTTTTTTTTTTTTTAGGTTTTGGGCAAATTAGATATCTCTGTATGGAAATTGTGTTCTTTTGTTGTTAATTGTTCTTCGTCTAGAGATTTAAAATCGCGTGTTCCTGTATAGGCTTCTCATCTCTCTCTCTTTTTTTTTTTGGGGGGGGGGTTCAATATAATTTTTTTTTGTTCTTCTAAATTTTGATGGTTCAAATTATAGATTTGGCCATGTCTGATTTGCTCTTGGATGTTCGGAGTTTCTTTAATGACTAATTTCTTGTTTCTCAATCTCTTCCTGACATTTCTTTTGGATTTTGGTGGGTAAATTTGTTTCATGATTGCATTTTAGGAACACCCGGTCGTTCATAACTGCACAAATTTTCATTGCGGTGATAAATGTATGATGAGAAATTTTGTTCTAAGGAGTTGTCATGGCTTTTCAGATTCAGAAATCATTTTAATGGTTTCTGTTGGCTTAACGGAGATGATTATTTTAGCTATTTGCTTTGTTTTGTCAATTTAGGGTAAATGGTTTTGTTGCAGTAATGCTGTTAGCTTGGTTATGATATAGGGCGTTTGAGCAATTACCATGTATGATAATTTTGTTTTTCAGGTTTACGTTTATAAATCTGTTTTTAATTTTTGTTCATGTGTATTCTACGAAGGGACATGTCTTTTAATTATTCATCCTTCATATACTTATTCATCACTCTCATGGAAACGGTATAAAAATTTTTGGGTATGTTGGAAGTTGATATCCCTTTTCACATGGCAGAGTATTCTTTTGTTTTGCACCTTTTTTTTTTTTTTTTTTTTTTTAAATTCTTTGAGAAGTGGCACAGTGGTTTTTATTACCCGCGACAGTTGAGCCTGATTGTTATTTTATTTAATTTTTTGTGATTCTGCTTGCTCGATACTAATACCATGTTGATGAGATTATTGTTTTGCCCGTTACATCATCAGGACACCAGTTCTGCTATTTCTGATCCTTTTTACCTTATTGCTTTATTGAAATTATTATTTCTCTACCATTTTTTTCAACTGTACCTTTTCCTTGTTACAGGATGGACGCACAATTCGAGTTGGTGATTGTGCACTTTTCAAGCCACCTCAGGATTCTCCACCTTTCATCGGTATAATTCGTAGGCTGACATTAGACAAGGACACTCTCAGTTTAGGTGTAAATTGGCTCTATCGACCTGCTGATATAAGGCTTGCAAAAGGGATCTTACTAGAAGCTGCGCCAAACGAAGTCTTTTATTCCTTTCACAAGGATGAGATTCCTGCTGCATCATTACTCCATCCCTGTAGAGTCGCATTTCTTCGTAAAGGTGTTGAACTTCCGCCAGGGATATCCTCATTTGTTTGCAGACGTGTGTATGATATTGAGAACAAGTGTTTATGGTGGTTAACTGACAAAGATTACATTAATGTGAGTTTCCTTCTATTTCTTTATTTATTTTTTCTATTCTTTTGCTTGTGGATAATCTGATTTATGGTCATGCTGTTTCCTTGTTGTAGGAACGACAAGAAGAAGTAGATCAGCTATTAGACAAGACAAGACTAGAAATGCATGGGGCAGTGCAGTCAGGAGGCCGTTCTCCAAAACCCTTGAATGGTCCGTCGTCAGCACCACAATTGAAATCTGGTTCTGATAGTGTACAAAATAGCACATCCTCCTTTTCTTCACAGGGTAAGGGAAAGAAGAGAGAACGGGGTGATCAGGGCTCTGATTCAGCAAAACGGGAGCGTTTTTCCAAGACAGAGGATGGCGATTCAGGTCAATTCAGGCCTGAAAATATGTTGAAGTCTGAAATTGCCAAAATAACTGACAGAGGAGGGCTTGTGGACTTTGCTGGGGTTGAGAAGTTAGTCCAGCTCATGCAACCTGACAGTGCTGATAAGAAGATAGATTTGGCTGGCAGAATAATGCTTGCTGATGTAATAGCAGTTACTGATAAATATGATTGTCTTGGACAGTTTGTTCAGCTTAAGGGTTTACCTGTACTGGATGAATGGCTTCAAGAGGTCCATAAGGGGAAGATTGGTGATGGCAGCAGCCCAAAAGAGAGTGATAAATTCGTCGAGGAATTTCTTTTGGCATTACTTCGTGCACTGGATAAGTTGCCTGTAAATCTCCATGCCCTTCAGACTTGTAATGTGGGCAAGTCTGTCAACCACTTGCGCAGTCACAAAAATTCTGAAATTCAGAAGAAAGCTAGGACTCTGGTGGACACGTGGAAGAGACGAGTTGAAGCTGAGATGAACATGAATGATGCCAAATCTGGACCAAGTCGTGGTGTTACTTGGCCTAACAAGCCTGCACCTTCTGAAGTTTCTCATGTTGGGAGCAGAAAATTGGGAAATACAGCTGAGGTTGGCTTGAAGAGCTCCACTGTGCAGCCTTCTGTCTCAAAAGTTCATCAAGTTAAGCTTGGTACTGGGGATGCTGTTTCCAAGTCATCTGCATCTCCTGGATCAACTAAACCAATGAATGCATCAGTGGGTAATATCTTGAAGGAGCAGAACTTAAGAATGTTAGTTGGTTCTGGTTCCTCAGATATTCCTTTGACACCGATTAAGGAGGAAAAGAGTAGCAGTTCTAGCCAGTCCCAGAACAACAGCCAGTCAAGTGATCATGCGAAAACTGTGGGTTCTTCATACAGGGAAGATGCTAGGAGCTCAACGGCCGGTTCTGTGAGTGCGAACAAAGTCTCTAGCAGTGGTTCACGTCACCGGAAGTCGAGCAATGGTGTTCAGGGATCTTCAATCTCAGGAGCTCAGAAAGATAGTGGATCAGGGAAAGTTAGTACACCAAATAGAAGTTCAAATTCTGAAAAACCATCCAATGCTGGAGTATCCCATGAGAAACTTGCTGATGACCATGGAAATAGTCGACTTATTGTAAGGCTGCCAAACACTGGTCGGAGTCCAGCAAGAGGCGCCTCCGGAAGTTATTTTGAAGATCCCGTTCCTACTTGTGGTAGAGCTTCTCCGCCTGCTGCAGAAAAGCATGATAGCCATGATAAAAGAACGAAAGGCAGAAATGATGCTACTCGAACGAATGTTTCATCAGATGTAATTTCAGATCTTTGTCAGGGCAAGGATGGTGGGTTTGAAGAGGGTAATGTGCTCCCTGCTTGTGGAGAACAGCAAAGGGCTGGTGAAGATGGTGAAAAACCAACGGAAGCATCTAAAGTGGCTGGTTCATTTTCGAAAATAATGTCGAGGTCAGGGAAATCATACGAGGCATCATTAAGCTCAATAAATGCTTTACTTGAAAGCTGTGCCAAGATTTCGGAAGCTAGTGCTTCTGGTTCACCAGGGGATGACATAGGAATGAATCTGCTTGCTACTGTGGCTGCTGGAGAAATGTATAAATCTGATGTGTCGCCATCAGGTTCTCCTGCAAGAAATCCATCAACACCTGAGGGATCAAGCTCAGGCAATGATTGCAAGCTGAAACAACTAAGCGAAGACGTTGCTCAAGTCCAATGCCAACCTATTGGTGGGGCTGGTGGCGATACTCTTTCAGAGTACGGTAATGCTGGTGATTCTTTACATGTAAAAAATGAATCCAGAAACCCTGTTAGTGGCGCACCGACTAATGACTCTGGAGACATTAAAGGTGCTTCACCTGCTTGTGGGGAAAGAGCAGGGGCAAGCAGAGCGCCTTTGGACGGTTCTTTGAGTTCACAACAGCATGTAGAGCCTCCAATCTTGTCTGACCTCAAACCTGGGGAGCCATGCGATGTTCCTGTAACAATGCCTGTTTGTGCTAAAAAAGAAGGTCATGCAGATGTCGAGGGTTCTTGCCAGTTTCATGAGCAAAGAAAACTTGTGGTTCATAGGACAAAAAGTACCAGTTTTCCTGATTCTAAATTAAAAACACAAACTCCTCCATCTGATGAAGATAAGAAATCAGATTGCGCAGATGAGCGAACCGTGGAGAACAGTGCGCCAGTGGTATCAGAAGCAGCCTCTGGGAGTGTAAAAGTTGAAAAGGATATTGAAAAATCAACATGCTCGTCTTCAGAAATGGGTGGTGAGGACCAGAACACTGACACAGAGTCGAGTGATGATGTAGTAACAGATCAGAAGCCACCCATTATGGAAGCAAGTCATTCAGAGTCAAAGGAGGGGAAAAGTGAGGATCCTATGGTTTGCTCTGGTTCTGCAAATACTATGGTTGTGGAGTGCAAGGTTGAAAAGGCTGATGATGAGAAGGCTGGAGTTTTAACTGACCAGGTGGATAGACAAACAGGGGATTTATGTTCATCTGCTTCTGATCGTGACAATGAATGTGGTCAGGACAACCTGGAAACAAAAGACTCTCTTGCTCGTTCAGTTGCTTCAGCTCCCCAAAATGAGTTACCCACATCTCCACCCACACGTCCCACGCAGGAAGATGAACACTGCGAGAAAGGTTTGGAATCAGGTGAGACAGAGGAACGGCAAGTTTGCAGTACAAATGCTTCTGGGCCCGATGCTACTGTGAAATTGGACTTTGATTTAAACGAAGGTTTTCCTCCTGATGATGGGAGTCATGGGGACCTTGTTAAAACAGGAGATCCTGGAAGTTCGTCTGCCATTCATTTGCCGTGCCCATTACCATTTCAAAATTCTTCTATTTCTGGGGGCTTTCCTGCTTCAATTACCGTGGCTGCACCTGCCAAAGGAGCATTTTATCCTCCAGAAAACCCATTGCGCAGTAAAAGTGAACTTGGATGGAAAGGCTCAGCGGCTACCAGTGCATTCCGGCCGGCAGAACCCAGAAAGAACAGTGATGTAGGTGATTCCACTTCGAGCAAAAATGTTCGTGCTCCTTTGGACTTTGACCTGAACGTTGCAGATGAAAGAGCTTTCGAGGATGAAACTGCGCTTTGTGATCATGGTGCTGGTGCTGGAGGCCTTGATCTTGATTTGAATAGAGTTGATGAGAATCCTGACGTTGGGCCTTTATCTGCTAGCAACAATTCGAGGATGGAAATTGCTTCTTTGCCAAGTAAGCCTCCGTTATCCAGTGGGTTGTCTAATGGTGGGGGTAACGTCTCCAGAGACTTTGATTTGAACAACGGGCCAGGCCTTGATGATGTTGGTACTGAAGCAGCACCTCGCCTTCAGCCTACAAAAAGCAATATGCCAATGCCACCAGCAGGCATAAGAATGAACAATCCTGAATTCGGAAACTTTTCGTCATGGTTCCCTCCTGGAAACGCATATTCGGCTATCAACGTCCCGTCAATTTTTCCAGCCAGGGGAGATCAGAGCTTTGTTGCTCCGGCTCCTTCACAGAGGGTTGTGTGTCCTCCTACAGCTAGCACCTCTTTTGGTCATGATATTTATAGGGGCGGCCCAGTGCTTTCATCTTCTCCTGCAGTGGCATTTCCACCTGCCCCGCAAATTCCATATCCAGGATTCCCTTTTGAAACCAGTTTTTCTCTGTCATCAAACTCCTTTTCGGGTTCCCCGGCATATCTGAACTCTTCCTCGGGTGGGGCACTTTGTTTTCCCAACATTCCCTCATCTCTAGTAGGGCCTGCGGGTATAGTGTCCTCCGCTTACACTCGTCCCTTTGTGATGAACCTTCCAGGGGGTGCTAGTAACATTCCTGATGGCAGGAAATGGGGAAGTCAGGGTTTCGACCTTAATGCTGGTCCTGGGGGTATAGATACAGAGCGAAGAGATGACAGACTGCCTTCTGGATTGAGGCAACTTTCTGTTCCCAGTTCACAGGACCTCGTAGAAGAGCAGATGAAGATGTTTCAGGTTGGAGGTGTACTGAAGCGGAAGGAACCTGATGGTGGACTTGATGCGTTGGATAGAATCAGCTATAAGCAACCTTCATGGCAGTAGAATCGTGGTGCAATGATTAGAACCTCGTAACGTCTTGAGGCCTGGTGAGAATATTCTTCCCTTGCTCTGTATTTGCGAGTATGATGACGAGTGTGACTTGTTTATGCCCAAATCATCTTCTTTGCTTAAGTGACAATTTGCCAGTCACCACTGTAATTTGTAGAATAGAAGTATTTTTAGGTTTTTTTTTAATGCAAAATATCTTGAAGATGGCTGTTCATTTAAGTCTTCGGGCAGCATCACTAGATCTACAACTCGTATTCTGTATGTGATGCCTGTGTAGGTTGTAATTGCAAATTCATGCACATTTACTTCCCATCTATTTAAGCGCTTTCTTCAATCTGCGTGAAGTAAAACAAAGTTGTGACCTTGACCATTTTTGTTTTCCTTATTGATGGTTAACCCTTACATTGCCAACCTTTTTGCAGCTCTTTGAGATAGTTGTCTGAAGTTCTCGGAGATGTTTAATTGAACGATTGTATTTTGGAGGCAAGGCCTGAGCACTCGTTTTCGTGAGCACTGCCACACCACCTCTAACTTTGGAAAATTGTTAGGGCCCCTGGAATCAGTCGTATTAATTCTCGAATCTTTTCTGATAGATTGGCCTCTGCATCTGCAGATAAGTTTTCCCGTGTAGATAATCTAACTCAAGAAAAAAACATCTTGTTGTGCTGCCTAGAAACTAAGGAATTTGATGCCCCTATGTAAAAGGACAATGCTCATCCGGGTACATGACAACCATCCCGATCCTTTACCTGGTCCATTTTATAGGAGAGGATTGGATGTTTGAACTAGTCCTGGCCTAGGCCGGCGTGTATCTTCTGTCATTTTTTTCCCCTTCCCCTTCCAGTTACCAAATATAGTTATTTACTTTAGTCATGACTGCCGAATTTTGTTCATTTAAATCATTCTGGTTATTGATATTTGCACAGGCCATCGGTGTATTTTGTGTTCCTTTTGTATTATAAGTTATAACCAGAATCGGAACCCTTAATCGCAACTTCGAGGAAATTTTGGACAGGCCTTTCGTGTTTCGTGCAATTTGACTCGTTTATGTTTGTGAAAATGTCTTTGATGCGGTCGAGATTGTACGTTTCTGTTGATCTTAATGAATAAAAAGGCGATAGTGCAAAATCACCGACAAATCTTTCTTTCCTGTGTCTCATGTTTAGCTTTCCGTACCGCTAACGGATGGATAATTGCAGGATCTTCAATTTGCTATCTGTGCTCTTTTAGAAAGAGTTGACTCTTTTCACATGAATTGCGGATCCTACAACAGGTACCGCAGCTAGGTTCATTTTGCTGTCATGAAATGGAGAATTTGATCTCTCTTACCTTTTGTTACTTGAAATTTAAGTCCGAGTATCGAGAGCTCTTCATATATTACCAAAATGATAGGTAAATTGTTAAATAATCTTCGTATATTGCCAAAATCATAGCAAAACAGTGGTTACAATTAACGAAAAGTCATGACTTAAATACATTGAAAACAACTTACACGCTCCAATTGAACTCTCCTCGTGTGACATTTTACTTAGTTTCTTTTAGGGTTCATTCGGTGAATGAGTTTGAGTTGGAAATTTTAAGTTTCAATAGTAATTTTTGTTCACGTTTTAGAAAAGATAATTTTTTCAGAAAAGAGAAAAATTTCTTTCAGAAAAAGATAAAAATTGATATGAAAATTTTGAGTTTAAACTCATAAAATAAACGAGGCCTTAATTTCATTTACAATACAGAATATTAGTTATCTTTACTCTTTTTATATTTTTTTAACTCCACCAAACCACGTAACGGGGAAGAGTCTTTTCTACCAAACTACGTCAATTTAAACTTCAACCCGAAGCCTGCCAAAAAAGTTCTCGATCCCCGAGGTCCCTTTTGTCTGCATGTACCCACGTTCTTTTTCTACTTACAAAACTACATGTCGTTTTTTGAAATTCCACTTTTTAGTTTTTACACTTCCCAATTGGGTGTTCTAATGTCGGTAAGGAATAACTTTCTCCAGGTGCTAAATATTTTATGGCACTACTAGTACGTCTGGCCTCATATGCTAACTTTTACATTTGTATCTCTACCATCTTACATATGATATGTACGGCCTACAAGGTCTTGTCACCACGAATATATTTACGTGAACGCTGGAGTCGGTCTATTATTTTAATAACGACGTATATTAAATGAAAGTTTTTAAGAGGTGTATGCATAGATGATGAATTTTTAATAGAATAAAATAAGAAAAATGCTTAGTTTCTTAAAAAAACGGAAACTGATGTCTCCATCCATATGGTCACAAGTGGCTTTGTCCCTACATGCATCGTGACCGTGTGTCAGTGAGTTCATAAGATCATATGCTTTATCAACCGTCGGATTGATCTCTCACAAAATTGACAACGGGTCTTTTCGTATTATGATATCAGCGCCTGTTATGGGATTTCCATGTGTATGGAAATGTGACAATGGCTAAGTGGGGAAAGTGGAAAAAAAATGAAAAAAAAAAAGTGAGGAGGCAATTAAGGTCCACAGCCAATAAATCCAATAGATTGGCCGGGAAATAAGGCTAATCAAAGAACAGTAAATGACCCAAATCATTACAGGTACATGTGTCTCAATCCAACGGTTGACGTTTCTTCCCATAATGACACTTTATTCCTTTCTCATTTTTTGATTCTTTGGTCGATTCTAAATATATTTCTTTATTTTCTTTTCTTTCTTTCTTTCCTTTTTTTATTTTTTTAAGGGTATTCCAAATTTCTAATTTTCTACCCCTCTGACCTTTTATCTCCCCATAATAAAATCAAATAAATGAGAAACAGAAAAGGGAAATAATAAACACTAAAAAAGGAAAAGAAAAAGACAAAAAGAAAAAGAAAAAGAAAAACATAGGACATTTAACAAGACAGAAGAAAACACAATTTGCTTAGTTGCGGCTTTTTCACAACTCTCCTTCCATAACACCCTTTTCATAGGACAAAATAATAATTTAAAAACAAAAACAAAAACAAAAACATCTCTCTCTCTTCTCTCTCTCTCCTCTCTCTGACAAACTTGGCTGCTTATTGTGAGAGGTGATGAATTCTTCTTCTTCTTCAAGTACTCTTCTGCAAGAGAGACCTCACATTCATCATCATCATCATGATCATGATCATAAAAAAGAGAGATGTCACAACAACAGCAGCAACAGCAACAACAACAACATGGGAAAGTTACTGCCTTTACTGTTCACATCTCTAGCGACAGTTACCATTTTTAGTTTCTTCCTTCTCTTTTCTCCAGACCCTTTTTATTTTCTTCCCAAACAAGGCCTTAATTCTTCTGTCCAAACCCATCATCAAGACCTCCATGCAGTCCCAGTCCTTGATCACAACTCCACCACCACTCTGCCAAACACTCAAAATGGTAAAATCTTGTCGTTTTTTGATTTTAACTTTTTTTTTTTTTTTAAAATTTTGGTTTTTGAGGTGGTAAAACTGTTTGTTTGTGTTTGGCATTTCAGAGAAATGTGACCTGTTTAGAGGCCATTGGGTTGAAGAAGTTAGAGGGTCTTTGTTGTACACAAACTCAAGCTGCAGTACAATTCCTGATTCCAAGAATTGTTTCAAAAATGGAAGGACAGACAAGGGTTTCCTTAATTGGAGATGGAAACCAAACAACTGTGAGCTTCCGAGGTTTGACGCCAAGGCCTTCTTAGAGATGGTTAGAGGGAAGAAAATGGGGTTCATCGGCGATTCCGTTGCCAGGAACCACGTGGAATCTCTCCTCTGCCTCTTGTCACCGGTTAGTTTTCTACACTACTTTTGTTTCTTGTTCACTGCATTTTTTGTTTTCCTTAAAAGAAACGCTTGTGGTGTACAGAAAAACGTACATAAAATCTTAGTACATTTGCAAATGTTGTTGGCATGTTTAAAGGTTTCAACTTTATAGGGTGTTTGATGGTTATGTCCTTGCTTCATAAACAAAAATATATTTTGATTTTATTTTTAAGGGTCCCAAAATGCATTAATTGGAGATGATTAGGAAACAGGAAAGACGGGGGAAGGGGGAGATGTTGTTGATGGTCCCCAAACTCAGTGCAAAGAAAGCGCGTCTCAATGGGGTTGACAAAGTGGCTGATGGCTCGTATCTTAGACTCTTATGAACCGAGATGTCTAAGGTTCGATCCAAGATCGCTAGATCCCTTTCATCAATGCCAAAGAAAAATTTGCATGCCTTACGAATTAGCCATGCGTCTAAGAAACTTGGACGGTTGGAAAAAGGTGTCCTTAAACACTAATTTAATTGCATCTATCTGTAAACACTAGTAAGAAATTGAGTCCTTACGTTGGCCGAATTTTTTAATTCCAATGCATTAGTAAACAGTTCTAAGATTTAATGGAAATGGGATTGAAGTTGGAGAAGTATGGAGAAAGCAAATCTAGTGACATTTCATATGAACAATTTGAAAGCCAAGTCATAAGTTACGGAGCCATGCCAAATTTCAATTTGACTCAAAACTTCTTGATTTAGTCCTGTTTGAATTATAGGTTCGAACTCACAATTCGAATTTATTTCTACAGTTTTTTCTCTCAGAAAAATTAAACTTTTTGTTGAAACTTACAGTTCATACCTGTGATCCAAACGGGCCAATGGTGATTTAGGAAAAAGAAAAAAAAAAACCTTTTTCTGAAGGCCAACTAGATTTGAGTGGTATGCAATCTTGGTAAAGTTGTTTATTACAATGTATTTGCATTTAAAAGTCAACTATCACAAAGTCAAACAGAATGATACAGAATGGCCATTGGAAAACGCGGAAGTTATGGGCCCGCCCGTGCTTATGCATGATTTTCTCCCAATTGATTGTTTGACAAAATTTTTGGTCAAACCTTGATTTAAGCAGTTGAATTTTGGTGCCGCCCGCCAATCTTGCTGTTGAATTTAAGCAGTACTAGTTTATGGTTTCTACTGAAAATGACTGTTTGTTTGCCATGAAGTTGTAAAGTCTAAATTTCGAATTCTTCATTGACAAAAGCAGAAGCTTACTGAGTTAATTGACACTGCAGGAGGAAACCCCCATGGACACTTACAAGGACTCCGAAGATCGGTTTAGGAGATGGTACTTCCCTCGTCACAACTTCACCCTTATGATCTTGTGGACCAAGTTTCTCGTAGACGGAAACGAAAGAATGATCAACGGAACAGGAACAAGCGCATTTGATCTGCACCTTGACAAGGTGGACAATGCTTGGTCTAATTTCCTGCCAGAGCTAGACTACGCCATAATCTCAGCAGGGCACTGGTTCTTCCGAGTAATGTACCTTCACGAGGGCGATAACTTGACTGGCTGCGTCTACTGCAACGAGCCTAATGTCACGAAACACGACCTCAGCTTTGCGGTTCGGATGGCATTTAGAGCTGCATTCAACCACGTAAACAGCTGCAAGAAGTGCAGCCCCGGTCTGGTGACTGTGGTGAGGACATTTGCGCCGGCTCATTTTGAGAACGGGGCTTGGAACACAGGAGGTTATTGCAACAGAACAAGTCCTCTCAATGATGCAAACGCGGGTTTGCGGAGTTTTGATTGGGAAATGAGGAACATTCAGGTACAAGAGATTAGAACAGCTAAAAAGATGAAAAAACAGAAATTCGGAGTGATAGATATAACTCGGGCTATGCTTATGAGACCAGATGCGCACCCTGGCGCAAACTGGGGCAACAAATGGATGAAAGGTTTCAATGACTGCGTTCATTGGTGCATGCCTGGTCCGATAGATTATTGGAACGATTTTTTGACGGCTGTGATTAGGAAGGAATCTGGTTTAGGTTCTTGAGGCTCTTATAGTTAGAAATAATACACCCGTACATGTATTATTTTTTATAGAGTAATAATAATGCCCTGTTTTTGCTTGCTTATATAGGTATATAATTATTTTAATAAAATTGGTCTATTGACATGGTGAAACTGTGTTTTCTTCTGATTTATTGCACCAATGGTGCCCAACGAGCCCACCATTTATTAGTTGTAAAGATTGCGGCTTGTTATTGATGATGTCCCAAGTATTTTTCTTTGACGAAAGATTATTACTCAGTTATCAGGATGTATTATATCATCATAATTATGCGGTACACTCATTCAATAATTTTTTTTTTGGATAAAGTACAAAGACAAGAACACACAATTCTCACGATCGATGGCCTTCAATAAAAAGTTGATACTTGATACATTTATCCATTTCAATTTTAAAAAATTATATTTCTTTCTCCTAATGTATTTTACCTTAATTGTTTAATTAAAATCATCATAAATACTCTATTTAAATCTCTGTACTAATTAATTCTTAATAAAAAATTGTCTCATCGTACATGTATGATTTTACAGGACTTTGTGTTGAACCACTAACTCTAATTCATTACATATTTTGACACTAGTTTGCAAATAATAAACTACTTTCGTCTTTACTTTAGTTTTTTCCCCCACTTATTTTCTAAAATCTACTCCAACATACAATAGACCTATAAAAAGTGAGAAGATCACTTAGTAGTCCATAGTATATTATTTAACAAAAAATGGAGAGGCTTTTGATGGGCGATGGGCGATGGGCGATGGGCGTCGGCTCATCATTCTGCTTTTCTAAATTAATTAGGCAGAAAATGATTTTTCAACATTTAATAGTGTTAATTTTAAATACTAATTAATACGAGAGATTTATTTAGCATAGTTATGGTAATTATTATAACTAAACCATTAAGGTAAAATATTCTAGGAGAGAGAAATAGGATATTCTAAAATTGAAATGGGTAATGTCTAAGTGTCAATTTTTTATGAAACGTGTATATCACACAAGCATGATGAGTAATAATTTCTCGAACGGTCGTTACTTAATATGGATGAAATGCCTATATCTAATAATGGCCCGTTTGGGGAGAAAGTTTAAACTTAAAGTTTAAACTCAAAATTTTGTCATTTTTCTCAAAAGTTTTTTGTCTTTTTTAAAAAGTCAACAAAAGTTACTATTCAAATTTAAAAATTTTGACTCAAACTCATTAACCAAATGAGTTTAAGAGAATTCTAGCATGGGCCCACCACTAGAAACTCACTCGAGCTAACTTGACTTTTTGACTATTTCTTGATCCGCTTCCCTTGCTGCCAAGCAACAGAAATGCTGAACTTCTATATAAACCGAAATAAGATGTCTAGAAAAAGAAGAAGAAGATTGCCTTTGGGATATTTTTGCACGTTCCTTTCTCAATTTTTGATTTTTGATCAATTCTTAATAAATTTCTAATCTCCCCCACCCCTCTGACCTTTTCTCCTCCTATGTTAAAAAAAGTAATAATAAATTAGAAACGGAATAGGGAAATGGTAAACACTAAAAAAAGGCAAAAAAAAAAAAAAAAAAAAAAAGGAATAGAATATGTCATTAGACAGAACCTCAATTTGCTCAATGATGGTAAGTTACAGATTCTCCGTAACTGTCCTATCATAATTTCCTTTTCATAGTACGAAAGAATTTTATTAAAAAAAAAAAAAAAAACCACTCTCTCCCTCTCTCTCTCTCTCTTTCTCTCTCCTCTTTTTGACAGACTTGACAGTTTACTGAGAGAGGTGATGAAGTCTTCTTCTTCTTCTTCAACTACTCTTCTAGAAAACAGACCTCGTATTCATCATCAACATCAACATCATGATCACGACAAAAAAAGGGAGAGTTGTTACAACAACAAACAACAAGAAGAAGGGAAAGTTACTTCCATTCCTGTTCACTTCTCTAGCCACAGTCGCCATTTTCAGTTTCTCCCTTTTCTTTTCTCCGGACCCTTTTAATTTTCTTTCCAAACAAGGCCTTAACTCTTCTGTGCCATGCCATCAAGACCTCCATGCAGTCCCAGTCATTGATCACAACACCACCACTCAAAAGGGTAAATTTCAAAACCAAAAAAAAAAAATCATTTTGTTTGTTTGTTTTTAAGATAAATTACTAGATTGGTCTCTGAATTTTTTATTTTGTGCAATTTTGGTTCTTGAATTTTTTTTTTTTATGACTGGAATGCCCTTAAGCTACTAAAATGTTGCTACAATAGTCTTGTACGTTAATTTTTTGAATGAAATCTGTTAGTTAGCATCATTTTTTGACTAAATTATTAACGGAATCTGTTTAAAAATTCACAGAAATGACTGTTGCAGTAATATTTTTATAGCTTTGGAGTATTTTCTATTCTTTTTTTCATAGTTGTAAAAACTATAAACTATTAAAAACGTTGTTATAATACTCTTTTCCATTAATTTTTGAACAGAATCCATAGTTAGCACCATTGACCAAATTACTAACAGATTTTATCCAAAAATTAACGGAAATAACTATTGTAGTAATATTTTAGAAGCTTAGCAGCATTCCAACTATAAAAAATGTTCAGGGACTAAAGTTGCATAAGATTAAAAGTTTAGGGACTAAATGAGTAATTTATCCTTGTTTTTATGCAAAACTGTTTGTTGTGTTTGGTAATGCAGAGGATAAGTGTGACTTGTTTAAAGGGCATTGGGTTGAAGAAGTTAGAGCGTCTTCGCTGTATACAAACTCAAGCTGTAGGACCATTCCCAATTCAAAGAATTGTTTCAAATATGGAAGGAAAGACACGGATTTCCTGAATTGGAGATGGAAACCAAACAAGTGTGAGCTTCCGAGGTTTGACGCCAGGGCCTTTCTAAAGATGGTTAGAGGGAAGAAAATGGGGTTTATCGGTGATTCCGTTGCTAGGAACCACATGGAATCTCTCCTCTGCCTCTTGTCGCCGGTCAATTTTATACACCCTTCTTTGTTTTTTATTCACTGCATTTTGTTACCAAAAAAAAAAAAAAAAACCCTATGTCAGGGTACAAAAAACTTACGTAAAATCTTAGTACATTTGCAATTGTTGTTGGCATGTGGAAAGGTTTCAACTTTATAGGCATTTCAATGGTTTTGTCCTTGCTTCGTAGACAATAAATTTTGAAATTTTATTTGAAGGGGTCCGCAAATGCATTAATTGGAGACATTTAGGAAATTAGAAAAACCAAGGGGGGGATGTCATACATGGTCCCAAACAGGACCCAAACTCGGTGCAAAGAAAGTGCATGCTCCGAAGGGCTCGTTTCTTAGACTTTCATTGAGAAAATGGTCTTAAGGTTTGATCCTCTTATTTAGCAATGTGTCAAAGAAACTTAGATGGTTTGAAAAAGTGCCTTTAAATACTCATTTAATTATGCATAGCTGTAATCACTACTAAGAAATTGAGGCTTTTTAATTTAGTTGGCAAAATTTTGGTTACATTTATGCATCAGTAAACAGTTCTACGATTTAATGGAAATGAAGCTGAAGTTGGAGAAGTCTAGAGAAAACAAATCTAGTGACATTTCTTATGAACTATTTGTATGCCAAGTTCTAATTCATGGAGTCATGCCAAATTTCATTCTACTCAAATTGATTTAGCATAAGTTCCTTTTAGTATTGTCTCTCGGAAATGGCGACTTTTTCAGTTCAAACTTAACGTTCAAATCTATGATCCAAAGAGCCATTAAAAAAAAAAAAAAAAAAAAAAAAAAACCCCCACATCTAAAGGCCACTAGGATTCGAGTTGTATGGAATCTAGTTAAAGTTGTTCATTACAATGTATTTGCATTTAATACAGATGAATCACACGGTTGGATTTAAGCAGTACAAGTTTAAGGTTTCTACTGAAAATGGTTGTTTGTTTGCCATTAAGTTGTAAACTCTAAATTTGAATTCTTTATTGACAAAAGTAGAAGCTTACTGAGTTAATTGACGTTGCAGGAGGAAACTCCCATGGACCTTTACAAGGACTCGAAAGATCGGTTTAGGAGATGGTACTTCCCTCGTTACGAATTCACCCTTATGGTCTTGTGGACTGAGTTTCTCCTAGACAGAAACATGAGAATGATCAACGGAACATGGTTAGGCATTTTTGATCTCCATCTTGACAAGGTGGACAATGGTTGGTCTCGGTTCCTCCCAGAGCTAGACTACGCCATAATCTCTGTGGGGCACTGGTTCTTCCGACAATTGTACCTTCACGAGGGCGATAATTTGATAGGCTGTGTCTTCTGTAGCCAGCCAAATGTCAAGAAACACGACGTTGGCTCTACAGTTCGGATGGCATTTCGAGCTGCACTCAACCACATAAACTGGTGCAAGAACTGCAGCCCCGACCTGCTGACTGTGGTGAGGACACTTGCACCGTCTCATTTTGAGAATGGGGAGTGGAACACAGGAGGTTATTGCAACAGAACAAGTCCTTTCAATGATGCAAAGGCGGGTTTGCGGAGTTACGACTTGAAAATAAGGAACATTCAGGTACAAGAGACCAGAAGAGCTAAAAAGAAGAAAGGAAAGAAGTTCGGTGTGATAGATATAACTCGGGCTATGCTGATGAGACCGGATGGGCACCCCGGATTAAACTGGGAAAACAAATGGATGAAAGGTTACAATGACTGTGTTCATTGGTGCATGCCTGGTCCTATCGATTATTGGAACGATTTTTTGATCGCTGTGATTAGGAAGGAGTCTGGTTTAAGTTCTTGATTGAAAAAAGGGTAGGGCTTTTCTCTAGTTAGATACATGTGATACACAAAGTTATATTGCCCAGTTTTTCTTATCTGGGTCTCTTATTTTTTTTAATAAATTGGTCTCTTGGCATGGTGAAAAGTGAGTTTTCTTCTAATATGAACATCGCCTTTGGCACAAATATTTGCCTTTACGAAAGGAGGAATGCTATGGGCACCACTGGTGCTTGACGAGCCCATTGTTTTAGTTGTAAAGGTTGTGACTTGGTATCGATGGTGGCCCCAAATATTTTCCTTTCACGAAAGTGTGGTATGCGTATAGGTATGAAAATTTGTCACACTTCACTTGATCATAAAATATATATATATATATATATATATGTATGTATATTTCCGTTTGTAGTTAAACCTTTTGAGAACCTATATTACTTGATCCGGACGAAATGTAGATCCAATAATAGAATTCCGAAACTTGGGCTCACCGCTAGAGACTCACTCAAGCGCACATGACTTGTTTACTATTTCTTGATCCGGTTCCCTTGCTGCCAAGCATCAGAAACACTCAACTTTTTTAGTAACCGAAATAACATGTCTAGAAGAAGATTGCCTTTGGCATACCTTGCACGTTTCTTTTTGACCATTTCATCTGTACTTTCTATAAACCTAGGATGATTTCTGAGTAACGGTTATTTGTGCCTAGAAAATCTTCACATATAGATACACTTGATTTCAACCTTTTTAACTTCATAACTACAAAATTGCCATTGAGTTATTATTATTATTATTATTAATTTGAAATGCAAAATCCAAAATATTTACCATTCTCAGCACCGAATGCAACACTGGAACGAGCATTAAATTTTTAGACGTGCTCGGGAACTAAGAAAATCATAGAGAATTATAGAAACAGAACCATCCATGTGGAGTAGAACGCTGTAGATTTTGTTCTGCTTGTCGCTTTGAAGACATAAACCACGGCGTCGAGGTTTAAGATCCTCTCAAGTAGACAAGAATCAATCAAAACATTGGGAAAAAAAAAACAAAAAAAACAAAAAGGCAAGAAAAACTTGATGCATAACTTGAGCTCAATAAAGAAAAATTCTAGAGAACAATGACTCGTCTTATAAGCATAGAACTAGTAAACACAAGACAAAAACTTGAACATTAACAGTACAAAGACTCTTACTTTCTAGATGTTCACCAATGCTCTTCATCAAAATAATAGAATGTCCAACTTCAAGACTTAATAAGGTACAACCAGCTCCTCTTAATTCTGAAGAGGCAAATATTCATAACAAGACATTACAATACCAGTTCAACATGGACATGCCAAAGAGCTGGGGCACACTAGTCTAGTCGTATTCGATAGTCGCTAAGTCCACGGTTCCATACTATACTAAGGGTCTGTTTAGATCATACGTTCAACCTCATGATTAAAATAGTAATTTCAAATTTTTATGAGTGAAAACACAACAGAAACAAATTTGAAAAGTGGGTATAAAACGGGAGGCCAAACAGGAGCTAAAAATTATGAAGAAGCAACTTGAGATACCTCACTGAAGCTAATGTGATAGTTTCAAAGGCTTCTAAAGATTTAATGACAACGCAAGGCTAGTGCTCAATGACCTAAAAGCAATGGAGGACTTCAAAAACAAAATCTGATGAAATCAACAAGGAGAATGATAAACATATAGACAAAAACAGTTTCATGAAAAAATGAGTTGATAAGATAGAAAAGATGGGATTAGATTGTCATTTCAGTCTCACAGAATTCACGGAATTTTAACTTGTGCGCATTCGTTCTGTTCATGATTAAAACTTTCATTTCTTGATGAATTCTATCATAGATCAACCCGGTTAATCAAACGATTACGAAACAGTTCTTAAGTATTCAATCTCATCAAGAAGATAAAAGCATGAGAAAATCAGCAAATCTAAGATGGAAAAGAATCATGTTTGTGAACATAAAATGCTAGTAATTCTGTTACTATGCTAAAAATAGCACCATGAAAAGTAATTACATAAACAAGAAAAAAAGCACATTATTAAAACGAAGCTAAAGATTTCCCAAGATTTAGCCAATAAGCACAGAACAAACTCAAAGTTCTATAGTGTTACCGAGCACAAAAGAGAAGAGCTCCCGCACCGGCGAAAACTCGACCAAGCCGATATCCATGGCATACCCAGTAACCGGCAACTTCAATTCCCGCAACACACAGAACGCCTCGCCCATACGGTTCTTGGGTACTTCCTGAGCCACGGCGCAGAGCGGGACCCACTGGTCGGGGCGGTAGTCGTCTCCGATGTCAACGCCTTCCTTCCTCAACGCCTCGCACAATTGGGAGTGGAATTGGAGCAACGACATTGACGGAGTCGGCGAGAGGAAGAGGACATTGTTGTCGTTTGGGAGGCTGCCGACGGAGGAGAAGGTGAGGGGAGAGATTCTTGCTTGGCGGCGAAGCTTCTGATGGCGTTCTCGAGCTTTCCGGGCTCGATCGAGTCGGTGGAGAAGAGGGTTATGTGAGGGCGAGACTCGATTTCGATGAGTTGAGTACTGATTTGGCGGCGGGCGAGGACGTTCCAGGCCTTCAGGACCTGGTTCTCAAGGGCGGGATCGAAGTAGAGCTCGATGGCATAGCCTTGTTGCAGTTGTTGTGGTTGGGACATTGCGATTCGGAGAGGGCAAAAGGGGGATTTGATTGAAATCTGCGCGACCCAGGTACTGAAATCGAGATCTAAGGATTACCCAGAAAGTTAAGTGAGAGATTTTGCTAGAATTGGATTGACCCAGATTGTTGAAAGAGAAAAGAAAATTTAGCGAAACCCCAAGCTGAGAGATTAATTTTTTTTTTTTTTTTGGGTTGATGTGAGGCAGGAAAGCACGTGTGAAACGGTGGATTTAAGGCTTCAATCGGAAAGAGACAGAGGAATAAAGAGAAAAAATTGAAAAAAAAAAAAAAAAAGGGTGTTTTTGCAAGAAATGGGGGGTGCAAGATCGAACGTTGGACTACTAAAATGAGTTTTTATACAAATAATATTTCTGGGCTGGTAATAGAAGAATAACAGGAAAAAGAAAAGGGGAAAAAGAACATATTTTTACAGAGAGCCAGCAGAAGAAGAACACCAGAAGACGGTCAACTAAAGTGGAAGAGGATGTATTTGGGGAAATGAAAAAATTTTAAGAAGTGGCCTCACAACTGATGAATGATGTTCAAAGTTGCTATTCAATATTTTAGACCGTCAAAGGGTGTGGTACACCATACAAATTACATTAAGTTTTTAATTTTTTTTTTTTTTTTCCTCCTTCCGTTTGAGAAAAAAATCTTTACGTTTTAAAATGATAAAATCACGTTTCATAACAGGATGGGATTTTTTTTTTTTTAATTATTACATACTTTTAATTCGTTACGATTTTATTTGAAGTATTAATTTAATTTTAATTAAATTATAATTTTTTTATTAAATTTTTATTTTTATTTTAAAAAGTCAATATAAATCAAAACTAACTTTTTAAACATTAATCAAGTCCAATTTAAAATTTTTAATTTTAACTAACAATATAAACAGATGCGTACATTTTGTTTAATTTTAAAATAATTTAGGCCTCGTTTGGTAAACCATCTCATCTCATCTCATCTCAAAATTTTTTTTGTCTTTTTCCCAAAAAGTTTTTGTCTTTTCCCAAAAAGTTTTTTGTCTTTTCTGAAAATTCAAAAAAATTTACTATTCCAACTTAAAAATCTCAACTCAAACTACTCCACCAAACTCCCCCTTAGAATATGTATATTTTGAAAAAAAAAAAATAGTGAATTAATTATGAATAAAAAAGGGATTGGAGTTTAGTGAGCCCCACACAAAAGGAAAATATCAATCCTAACCTCCCTAATTATTGACTTCTAAGGAAAATAAACATCAAATTTAGTTATATACTTCTTAAGTTTATATGTGTTAATATTTTTATCGTGTAAAAAGATATTTTAGTAATTTCATCAATAACGTTAATAATATTAAATTTAATAAATACTAGAAAGAAAAAAAGAGATTGTTTTTCTTGGCATCATCTAATAGATAAATAAATACAAAAGAAAAAAAAAATCAAAATCATACTTTTTAATACTTTACTTCACCTTTCTAATTACATTTTGTTGCGGACATTTCCAAAAATGTCATTTACTCCAAACAAATAATTTACTTATTTCTATCATATTTTAATTGTCACCATATTATTTTAGACATTAATTTTGGGCCTCACTTTTTGAAATATTTACACAAAATGGTCAATTTTAAACATCCATTAAAAAAAAACACTTTTAATTATTTGTAAATTTAAACAAATTTGGAATTTCATACTTTAAATTTTCCATGTTTACCCTCTTATATTTTTCTGATTTTTGTTTTTGATTTTTTTTTTTAGAAAAAAAATCCTGATTTTGTCTCCTTAAAATCCGTTTGAGTTCAAAATAGATCGATTATCTTAGGCAACTTTTTTTTTTTTGGGGGGGGGGGGGGGGGGGGGGGGCTATTTTTAAGCTTGAGTTTTTTTTTTTTTTTTTTTTTTTCATGTTGTTGATAATACATTATCAAGGAGGCCTTTTTTTTTTCTGCACGTTTTGTTTCTCTAGTGATATCAGGTTTTTATGTTTTTCATGCATTGTAAATTTTTTTTAGTTTCTCTAGCATTTATTATTTGTTACATTTTTCTTACGTTTTTTTTTTCACCCTAGCTAAAGTGTTTATATGACATTGACATCGTCAATATGCATGTAGTACTCGTCTGAGGACTTAACAAATTCAGATAATTACTTAACAAAAATCTGGTTATTCCTTCAAACAAAAATATAATAAAAACTAAAAAAAAAAAATTTTTTTGACTTGATCACTATGTGATGACCATGTCGTGTTTAAAGGGAAAAAATATGATCGCAACTCTACATAACAGTTAAGACAAGTTATAAATTGATAATGTTTTATTATTAAAAAAAAAGTTATAAAGTGATAAACATTTACAGCTCAGTTTAGTGAAACGGTTTAAGTTGAAATTTTTAAATTTGAGTTGGTTGACTTTTTAAAAACTTTTGAAAAATTAATTATAATTTTGTTGACTTTTCAAAAAAAAACAAAAACTGAAATAAAAAATTTGATTTTAAACTCATTCATCAAGGTCACAGTCCGAGACAAAAACTTCCAATAGTCAACATTTAGGCCAAGTTTGGTTTGGTTACACTTTTGTTTGGTTGAGATTTTACAAATACAATGGAATGGAGTATGATAATTTTTATTTTGACAAAATTACCCCTACATATAAAACTAGTTTTCTTTTCATAATTTGTCTCTTATATTTTCTGAAATAATCAAACAACTGTTGGGCTACTTGGGAAAAAAAAAAAAAAAAGGGCAGCCCCACCCGCTCGCTACCTCCACCTTCTTGACACATCTCAAGGTTGTTCTTGCTGCTCATAGATTTGAGACGCAGAAGTATGCATTTGTTAAAGTACTTTTAAAACAAGCAATGAATTTCAAAAGAAAATAAACTGTAAAATGTTTCTCATAAATCTTACAAACTACTATCATAGCCGTCTGCCCTTTTCTCCACCATCTCCGACGGGCACATGGTCGCCGGATTTCGACGCTCAAAATTCACCACCGCCGGAGTTGAGACGCGATGAGGTGGTTGGAAGATCTCAGCAAGTTGGCCAAGGGCGGATCTGGGAGCAAGGCAGATCTGGGTTTGCGCTCATGGAGAAGCGGCAGATCTAAGCGCCACCTAACAGCTTGGAGAATCATGACTACAGTACCACGCAAGGAGATGTCAAACGGTGGTTTTGGCCGAGAGAGGAGATGATGCCGGCGGCGGTCGTCGGAGAAAGCGCGGTGGTCGTTGTCGGAAGGGATGGTTGGTGTGGAACTCGAATATCACAGGCAAAGATGCTTTCTCCAAAGAAAAGGGTAATGATGGAAAAATAAATAAAAATGGGTTGAAATGATCATTCCTTCCATCCGTGGATGGAATGACAATTCCACCAAAATGGGTGAAAGGCCATTCCTACAGAATGGCTATTCCATCTTATTTTTTCCAAACATCAGAATTAGAATCCTTTCCTTTCCATTCCATTCCTTTCTTTTCCCCCCAACCAAACGTGAACTTAATGGTCTATAATTTGAAATGGACATAAAACACCAAAATGGGAATGGGCTGCAACTTGCAATGTTTGAGCATGTGAAGCATGAGGCAAAACAACGAAATACCACCAAACTCTCAAACAAAAAAATCAAACATAAATTTCTCCCAATGATCTGCTTTAATCAATACTCTTAATTGGTTTATCTTGAGACTCATGTCGATTGCAATTGTAGATCGAAACTTGGCATTTTGGAATCTTTTTTTTTTTTTTTTTTAATGAATCTGTTGAGCAAAATTTGAAGGTGTACGAATGCTGTAATTTTACACTCTTAGAGGCCAACCTCTTCGTCCCTAGAGCTTTCCAACCTCAGCAGCACTTTCCCAGAATGATTAGACAGATCAAGAGATGCAAGCTCTGTAAGATTAGAGAGAGGCTTTGTGGGATTTTCCCTGTAAAATGATTGTTGCTGAGACTGAGTGTGTATAATTTGCCTAGATTTCCGGAGAAGCCATTGTTTGAAAAGCTAACAGCTTTCAAATTAGGAGTATTCTTCCCGAAATCTCTCGGTGTACTTCCTGAGAAATTATTGTCAAGAATAGAGAATCTCTGTAACTCAATGAGTCCTGAAATAGTATCCGGCAATTCTCCGGATAATTGGTTAATGTTGACATCAAAGTCCTTAAGTGTTACTAGATTTCCAATCTCCGGCGGGATCGTTCCTGTGAATCTGTTTTTGAAAAGTTGCAGGGAAACAAGGTTTGTGAGATTCCACAATGCAATTGGAATTGGACCTGAGAGTTGGTTTTCTGACACGTCCAAGCTCTTCAGTTGCTTCAAGTTTCCTATCTCGAAGGGAATTGGGCCCGAGGGGTCCAAGCTTGCAAGCTCCTTCAAGCTTCCTATCTCTGGGGGAATTTAGGGTCCATTTGGTGAATAAGTTGAGTTTGAGATGAGATGAAATTTTTAAGTTTGAGTTGAGTTGACTTTTTAAAAAATAGTTATAAACTTTGTTGACTTTCCAGAAAAAGACAAAAATTAAGATGAAAAATTTGAGTTAAGTTGATTTATCAAACATAGCATTAGATTCGTCAACTGAACAATTTCTAAGAGGATTTTCCCATCGAAGCTGTTGCTAGTAAGTCGCAATGAGGAGAATAAAGTCCAATTGGACATCAGATCAGGTGATAGTGGACCAGAAAAAAAGAGTATCAGAAAGAGATAATTTGGAAATGTTGTTGAGATTGGACCACAATTAGGGAAGTTCCTTACTAATTTGATTCTCCGGATGGCCCAAGGTGCAATTTGTACCAAGACCAAGCTTTGCAATGAGTTAGAGAGCTTGGTAATGAATTATCAATACGGAGGTAGGACTTAAGAGACCTTCCTCTTTTTGTCTATAATAAAAGTCCCAAAGGAATTTCTATGAAATTCAACAATTTCAAGACCAGTTAATAAGACCAATCAAAACGACTTAATTTGATTTGTTTGGAATTTCCATTCTCATAGGGGAAGAATTGAATTAAGTTGGGTCATCACTCATCTTGACTCAAGTTCCCCAGTCTTTACTAATACTGATAAGTACAACGCGTTAAACAAGACTAATTCAATTAAGAAACTAAAGTGAGAGTTTTTAAAATTTCAAGATAAAGGGGAAAATGATTTTCAAATTTGGGAATACAAGTGAGATTGATGTAAAAAATAACAAGAGTGTAGTTAGGTTTTTTTTTTTTTTTTTTTTAAATGTTAAATTTTATAGGTCAAATATGGGAATTAATTTCCTCTTATCTAGGAGCTTAATTTATGAGTTATTTTCAAAATTACAAAAATAAACTTAAAATTTGGAATGAACTAAATTTCTTTACTTAAAATTGAATTATTGATTAATCAAATACACATTATTTTTTAAAATATATGTCAAATTACTAAATTTTCCAAACGAACAAAATCAAGTATAGGATATTAAAAGCAACATTTGTTCCTTTTTTTTTTTTTTTTTAATGCAACATTTGTTGGAGCATTTTTCTGAGCATACGAAAAGGCTCAGCATCAGTGACATTATTGCATATGTCGTTCACTCGTTTGTCACCTAAAAGTAATATTTTCCAAAAAATAAAATAAAATAAGAAGTCAACTTCTTTTCTTTTCTTTTCTTTTCTTTTTACGGTAAAAGATGATATGTCTTTCGCTATGTTAAATTAAAACCTTTTTTTTTTTTTTTAAATCTAAATCAACATGTATAAATAATTTTCTCATAAAAAAATGTCCATGAAAGATGCCACATAAAGTCACAAGATAATTTGACACTTTCTAGGTCACTAGCTTTTTCGTTTTTATTTTTATTTTTTATTTTTTTTATTCACTTGGAGGATGGAAGAAATTTAAAATCAATACTTTGGTGGAGTTTGGTCTAAAATTATGACTTTGTAACTATTATCGATAACTTCTAGACATTGTGCAACGAACAATATGTCGTACGTTTTTGTCGTTCAAAGACCTTTACGCTTTAGATGATAAACAATTTGTCGTTTTCGTAGAATAAGCAAAAAAAATAAAAATTAATAAAAATAAAAATAAAATAAAAATAAAAAATCTTACGACAGCAGTTTCCCAAGTAAGAACTACACGATCCTATTATTACATATTATTTTCTCCAAATATCTTGATATTGATTTAGCAGGTAAACTCCTGCCAGTTCAACTACTCACTTCTTTCTGTCACTGAAGGCCTGCTAAGCTTGTTGTTGGTTAGAGTCCTTGAACGGCTCAGCAAGGCAAGCCTTATTATAAGTCCTGCTCGTTGTTAGCTGTTGTGCCACAATGTTATGCTCACCACCGCCTCCGACAATCTCCCCGTCCGCGGCAGCAACCGCTGATCTAACACATCCTTCACAAGCACTTCAGCATTTTCTGCTAAACTCTTTAAAAGCTCACCAGGGTGCCCCCGACCATCATGGTTTCCAAAGCCACCCTTCCAAAGCTATACACATCACACTTTTCGGTTACTTGCATTGTGCACGCTAGTTCCTCGCATAACCAACAAATAAGTCTAGATTAGCCAATTCTTTCTCATAACAAAGCTGTTATTAGCCTATTTACTTTGAATTCAAGCGTGACCCTGCAATATTTGTCCAGTTGGCTGTGCCAAAGTCTGACAATCTCGGAACTGAATGCGCTCCGAGAAGTGCATTGTTGATAGACACGTTCGTCGTGGTGAACGATTGGTGGAGAACAGTCATGGTGCAAGGCGGAGAGTGCGTGTGCTAGTCCTTGTACAATTCTCACCCTTGCGTCCCAATCTATTACACTATATGCCCTGTTTCCAGAGTTAGCATATAATACCTTGGCAAGATTGCCAATCTTTGCATATTCATACGCCGAGTACATACAGCCCTTCCTCGAACAGAATCCATAAAGCTTGATGATGTTACGGTGTCGGACTTCTGTTAGAGTCCGTATCTCATTCTGGAAGCTCGTGCTGCTTAATTCTAGAGTATCACTAGAGTCAGACACGTGCAGATGTTTAACCGCAAGAACTGTACCAGAACGCAAAACCGCCTTGTAAACTGTCCCAAAACCTCCTCGGCCGATGCAGTACTTGTCGTTGAAATCTAGTGTGGCCTCTACGATTTCCCCAAAAGTGAATTTTACTTCCTTTTCCCTTATCAGTGATTCTGGAATGCCATTTTGGTTTGGAGGCTTCCTTTTCTTATCCAAGACTTTGAATTTGTGAGACATTACGAGAATTGTGACAATGAGAGTTGCAAATACTACTAGGCCACAAACAATACCAAGGACAAGAAAGAGAATCTTCTTACTTTTCTTTGGATTCTTTGTGCATGGAATGCTTCCCGTAATGTTTCCGCACAAACCGGGATTTCCAACAAAAGCAATTGCGGGCGCTGTCTGGAAAATGCTTCCGGTTGGGATTGGACCCGTCGAGTTGTTGTAAGAAAAATCGCTAGATATTAGACCTACCAAGCTGGAAACTGATGGCGGAATTCTACCGGAGAGATGGCTATGGGAAATGTTGATGATTTTCAACCTAATAAGTTTGAAAAAGCTTGAGGGGATTTCACCGGAGAGGAAATTACTGCTCAAGTTCAACATATATTGCAATGAAACCAAGTTACCAAGCTCCGACGGTATTTCACCTGTGAAAAGATTGTGGCTAATGTTCAAGCTCTGTAACTTTTCAAACTCAACAATCCATTTCGGCACATTCCCTTTTAAATTGTTTGATGATAGATCAAGAAAATCTATCTCAGTTAGATTGGTTTGACTTGGAGGGATTTCCCCTGCTAAATGTTTGTTGCTGAGACTATTAGGGCTTGTTTTTTTTCCCTCAACTTCACTAATTCACATAGTTTTGTAACTCAAATTTTAAAAGTTAACTTTCCATAGATAAGTATAAATGAGATAATTTTTTTTTAAAATTACAATACCATCGGATTTCAAAGTAGCACGATCTAATTAAAAAATTTCACCCATTGAGCACGTCTAGCATATTTTTTTACAGTAGCCGGATCACTAAATCTCAGTACCGAATGCATAAACTTAGACAGCTGAACCAGATTCCCCAACTCAGCTGGAATTTCCCTGGTTAAGTCATTGGAGTCGGGGCTTTGAATATGCAACTCAGTCAACTTTACAAGCTCAGGTGGAATATTGCCAGAATTTTTGTTTCTCTCTGCTTGTAAATTTTTAAGGTTTCTACGGTCTCCCCACTCTCTTGGCATTTGTCCTATGAATTCATTGTCACTAAAAGAGACGAACTCAAGACATGAATAAACGTACACAACGAACTTGGTAGGGTTGAGTTGTCAAAATGGTTTACAGTAGTAAACTCCGAACAATTTCTCAAACTCTTAGCTGGCGGTCGCTCTTGCCCAATTCCATCCTGGTCTATTAAAGAAGCACGCTACAAATTTCTTTAGGCAATTCTCCGTAGAAGCTATTGTCTGAAAAGATAGCACGGTTGAGTTTAGAACCATGCACTTATAATGGTGTTCAATTTAGTTGAGTGCCGGGTTCCCCGATAGATTGACCCTGTATAACTTGGGGTTTTTGATGCATACAAGTATTTTTGTTGGAACGTTACATGATGGGCGGAGTGGTTTTCTAAAAAAAAATAGTATTAATATAAAATGTCCATTTTTTAACATACCTTTGAAAAATAACCATTTTTTAAACTTATTTGTAAATTTAAACAAAATTTGAATATCATGTTTTTGTTGTTCCATGTTTACCCTTTCTTGTTTGAGCATAATTTGGCTTTTTTAACTTCTTCCGGTCGATTTTTGGCAATTTTTTTTTTCTTCCAAACTTCAATTTTTAAAATGGAAATTTCTCTTGTAACAATTTTTATGGGATGATTGTCGGACTTTTTCCTTTTTCCTTTTTTTTTTTTTTTTTTTTTTGTTTTCATTTACTTCTTCCTATTGATGCTAGTGTCATATAAGGAACGTAATCCTACATTTATTATTAGCTGGATTATTTATTTTAATTTTTATTTATTTTTTTTAAAAAGTAATCATATATTTAGAATTAGTTATTCATGGTTTTGTTTGATTTTTGGTCTTAAAGATAATGATTTTGTTATTTAAATTATTGTATTTAATCATATCATGTTTATACTATAAGGATCTTATCAATATATTGCATGTTCTTAATCAATAACAATTTGATCATGTAGTTTGTATGACAATGACTATATTATTTTATGCGAGAATATATCATAATTCCTGATTTTAATATTTCTCGAATCATTACCATATTGAATGTGTCGTTGAGGGGAAAAATATTCACCGAATATAGTTTCAATATTCGTAAAATATTGATCTCATCAATATGGTATTGACAGCAAATGCAAACAACATACAATAAAATTTATTTGTAAAAATATTCAAATACATAAATATGAATGGAGAATGTTTTAGCGATTTTTGAATTTCTATTTTGAGATAAGAAAATGGGTAATGAAATTAATGTGGCTAATTTTTTGGACAAAATCTATCTTGAATTAAGTTTAAGAGCATTTTTGTCAGCACAATATAGTTAGTTTCTTTTTTTTTTTTTTTCTTTCAATTTTTCAAAAAAAACTTTGTATTAAGACATTTTTTAAAAGGATGTCTATAATTTGGCTATTTATGTAAATCACTCAGCTCGTACCAGATATTGATTGGGCCTCAGTTTTGTGATGGGCTAAAGAGATTGAAGGCTCAAAAAGAGGCCCAACAAACACGTCGCCACCGTCTCTGTCAATCCTCCGTGACCGCCATTGATTCCAGGGAGATGGTGGATTCTCGAATCTCCATCCACACACAAAAAAGCCCTATACCTCCACGCTAGGAACGAACCAAGACCCATACTTTCTCTCTCATCTCCTTCTTTCTCTAGAAAATGGGAGAAAATAAGCGAAAACGAGGTCGAAAGCCCAAAACCCCAGCCGACGACAATACCAACTCCGCCGCCGTCGCGGCCGCCGCCAACTCCACCTCTATGGACTTTCAGTACACCAATCCGACAACCGCCGCCTCCGTCTCCGTAAACGACGTCGTGTCGATCCCCGCCACGGCGGCCTCCGATCTGGGCGGCAACCAACCGAGTCGCCGCGGCCGCGGCCGGCCTAGAAAGATCGAGGAGCAGCCGGAGATCGCGGTCTCCTTGCCGCAGCGCAGGAGCTTGCGGCACGTGGACCAGAACGGCGACGTTCCGCACTCGGCGGCGGGAGTGGTGTCGGAGCCGCCGCTGACGGTGCCGAGGTGGGACGTGGTCAGGGTTGTGCCGTCGATGGACGCGGTGGTGAAGGTGTTCTGCGTCCACACGGAACCGAATTTCTCGCTGCCATGGCAGAGGAAGAGGCAATACAGCTCCAGTAGCAGCGGGTTCATCGTTGGGGAAAGGAGGGTTTTGACGAATGCTCATTCCGTTGAGCATCACACTCAGGTTAAGCTCAAGAAGCGTGGCTCTGATACCAAGTACTTGGCCACTGTTCTCGCCATTGGCACTGAATGTGATATTGGTATTGAAAATTTCGTTCTTTTTCCTTTTATTTTTATTTATTTTTGTTCATTTCTCTGCTCCCTTTTTTTATTTTTATTTTTATTTTTATTTTTTATGAATCTGTTGCACTGAATACAATCCAGAAATTTGCTGTTTGATTCTAAAGACTATGAAAAGTATTGCTTTTTAGTGGACTATTGAATTCTATGAAGTGATTTATCTTATTTGAGAGGAAGAAAAAAAAAATCTGAACTTTGTGTTTCTTTGAGTATGAATTATGAGAGAGAAGATGATGATGCCAATGGTATAATAATCTATATACACATATCTATATATATGTTAGGTAAGTAATGTTTTCCTTTCAATTTTCCTGATTCTTCAGCAATGCTGACGGTAAGTGATGATGAGTTCTGGGAAGGAGTTTCACCCGTGGAGTTTGGAGATTTGCCTGCGCTTCAAGATGCCGTGACCGTTGTGGGTTATCCCATTGGGGGTGACACAATCTCTGTGACAAGCGGTGTTGTATCGCGTATGGAAATACTATCTTATGTTCATGGGTCAACCGAGCTTTTAGGGCTGCAGGTGATGTGCTCTAGGCTCTTCATCTGTTCTTACTATATTTCGTTGATTATCAGTATTTTCTCATTACATTTTTCTGAGTTGTTTCGACAGATAGATGCTGCAATAAACTCTGGAAACTCTGGCGGGCCTGCGTTCAGTGATAAGGGAAAATGCGTCGGTATTGCATTTCAGTCACTTAAAAATGAAGATGTCGAGAATATAGGCTATGTTATACCAACACCAGTAATTATGCACTTCATTAAGGATTACGAGAAGAATGGGACATATACTGGTAATCTTGCTATATGCCAACTCATCGACCCAAAAGGAAAAATAAAATAGTAGTCTGTTGAAATCAATTTGTTGCAAGTATAGCTTTTGTAATCTGTGTTCTGTCTTCTTCTTTATTAGGGTTTCCAATTCTTGGAGTTGAGTGGCAGAAGATGGAAAATCCTGATCTGCGCTCATCGATAGGAATGGCACCTGATCAGAAGGGTGTCCGTATCAGAAGAATTGAGCCTACAGCTCCAGAATCTAATGTTCTGAGGCCATCTGATGTTATCCTTAGTTTTGATGGGGTTAATATTGCTAATGACGGAACAGGTAAGATCAACTTCTTCTTCTCTATTTTTATTTTTAATTTTTAATGTGCTTTAATGCTATGCTACTATGCTTGTTTTGATGTGCTCGCCATTTGTGCAATTAATGGCATCATAAGCTGCAAATTCGTTGACCGTTCTTTTCTTAATAGTTTTTTTTATTCTGTTTGCTAGCAGGTCATTAGAAACTTAGAATTATAGATTTTTTCCTTTTGAGAGCCCTCGCTCTCTCTTTTTCCTTCCCTCTAGGCATTAACCCTCATTCTTTGCCAACAATTTCAGTTCCATTCAGGCATGGAGAGCGTATAGGTTTCAGTTACTTGGTTTCTCAAAAATACACGGGAGATACTGCTTTGGTAAATGTTCTTCGTAACTCGGAAATACTTGAGTACAATATAAAGCTTTCAACTCACAAGCGACTCATCCCTGCACACATCAAAGGGAGACCTCCTTCATATTACATTATTGCTGGATTTGTTTTCAGTGCCGTTTCTGTTCCATATCTTCGTTCCGAGGTGTGTCATTTATCTTTGATTCTTCCCATTCTCTCTATGTGTAGCCAACTGAAATTAATTTGATTTCCTTAAGAAAAATGTGAACGTGGTTCCTCCATGTACCTATTCTAAAATTAGATCCTAGGATTATGAGGATCAACATTTTTTTTTCTTTTTCTTTGTTTTTCTTTCTAAATCATTACATCTTACTCTCTGGGTTTTACTGATTTTCAGTATGGGAAAGAATATGAATTTGATGCCCCAGTAAAGCTATTGGACAAACATCTACATGCAATGGCACGGTTTGTTGATGAACAAGTTGTTGTTGTTTCTCAGGTTTCTCCCAAAAGTTATCCTTTGCTTGGTTTTTTGTTTATCCTTCTTCAGGGGCTTATACGTGTTCTGAATTGCTCTCAGGTTCTTGTAGCCGACATTAATATAGGATACGAAGACATTGTTAATACACAGGTGAGAAGTTACGTTCTTTGTGTTTTTCTTCTTCAATCTAATTTTGGTTCATTCTAGTTCCCTTGATAAATATTGTTGTTCTCTTCCTTTTAGGTTCTTGCTTTCAATGGTAAGCCGATTGAAAATCTTAAGACACTGGCCAGCATGGTGGAGAGCTGTAATGAAGAATATCTCAAGTTCAATTTGGAGTACGATCAGGTTTTCTCTCTCTCTACTTGCGCACACACTCACAGACAACACATCATATTAATTTTGTCTAACAGGTCGGTTCATCGCTTCTAAATTTGCCTCGATCCAAAACTTCTTTATGCAGATTGTTGTTCTGCAGACAGAGACAGCGAGGAAGGCAACTTTAGACATTCTTGCAACACATTGCATACCTTCTGCTATGTCCAATGATCTCAAGACTTCAAACAAAGGTTGAAGGGAAAGTTTGGAAAATTACTTCATCATCCATAAGTCCCATTTTGATTTTTTGCATGCATCCCTTTTGTGATCCGAGAATTATACTTGCCAAACTTCATTTTCTTCAATAGAGCAGAGTCCGGCCGGATTTTCCATATTTCTGATGGAATCTTCGCGCAACATGTTGATGAAAGTTTAACCTAGGTGATGGGGGTTTGCGTCGCCTTTTGTGATCTTCTTGGTCTTTGTATTGTGCGAGTAGAGAAAAGCAGGAGCTATAGAGGTTGATTTCATAGATATGTTACTTTGATGAGTTCTAGTGTCCAGGTTGAAACAGCAGCAGTTTTGGTGTAATGTTATTGTTGCAAGATTATTAGAGTTAAGTTAATGTAGAGAATTTGAGGGGTTTTTTTTTTTTTTTTTTTTTTTTTTTTGTGGGTAAGCCCCATTATGCACGACCCTAAAAGCGGGGAGATACTGAGATATGAGTATTCTTAATTTATGCTCTTCTGTATTCATTTCCAACTTTTTTAAAAAAAATAATAATCAATTATATATTCTCGTGATTCAATTTTAGACTTTATATAACGTGATAATGAGATGTCAAGAATTTCTCTATTGTCTTCCGTTAATGCTTGTTAAATTACTCGAGTAGACAGTAGAGGGGTCCTGATCTTTGATTATCCGTGTCGACGTGAGAGTTGACTTTGACTATAATGAATTACGGTGTGACAAACATACACAGGAAGACTAGAGAAACATTGTCGTTTTGAGTTGTTTGTTTCCCTAGTTTAGATTTGATTTGGCCAGAAATTTTACACTGTTTAAGACATGCATTTTCTTTTCTCCCTCTGCACTGAGAAGGATGCTAAAGCAACATAGCTTTTTGACCTCTGTTCTTCGGTTACAATTCTTTATATTTTACATTGCCACTAACGTAACGTTGGACTTTTAACATACTATTTTTTTAAATATTTTTTTCATTTACATACACTTGGGAATATGTGCTCTATCTCTTCTCTCTTTTGTACTTTTGCAATAAAGGGGTCTTGTGTGTAGGTAGTGATTCCGGGCTCTCAGCTTGAGAGTCTTCAGTCATTTCTTCTTTTGCTTTTCCCCACATCACGGTGTAAAACCCAATTGATATTGTTGTTGCTCCAATTAGGCTTCAAAATTCATAGGGGGCAAAAAAAAAGTGGTATCTTTGTCAATATCAATAAAACATAAAAGAAAACAAGAACGTTCATTTTCTTTTAAGAGGTTTGGTAATTATTTACGTATCGTTTTGGTCTTGTGTACCTTCCAAGATGAAGAGTTTCGCCGAGGAATATGAAACCCATGGTAGCGGCAATTGCAATGGAGAGAGGCTTGAACATTGCAACATAGACTGGTCCTTTCAATCGCAACACCCAAGTGTGCACGGTGTTGTTCAAGAACGACCCGAAAACTCCCTAACCATAGGATCAAAATTAAAACTTGTGACATGTACTTGTTTATGTGAGATCTCGATTCGTTGTATGGTAAATTGGCAAATGTGTAAGAAAAAATATAGGATCATTGGTTATGAAAAGTAGCGGCTAGAATCGTACCGAGCAGACAACAGAGGCCAACGCAATGCCTGGTTTCAATTTCCAAGCACTTGAATCTGGTTCCAATATGAGCCCCACAACGGCAGCCAAGATGCTCACGAATAAATTATAAAAGAATACCACGGTCAATTCATTCGGGTACACTTTCATAATATGCGTCTGCAAATAGAACAACACACAAAACTCACTAAGAAATTTCCATGGAGAGATTCTATGTTAGTACTGTCCATTTTTTTAATATCAAATCTGACTAAAATCTTGTGCTTTGTTCTTCATTTTTATCACCCTTGATACGGTAGAATTAGTTCATAAAATATTCACATCAAAGTTTAGTAGTATTTTAGTATGAAAAAATCTGTTTAATAATATTCAATTCGCACTATTTCAGTGTATAATATTAAAAAAAAAAAAAAAGAAAATGTTTTATATCCCGATAGGATTGAGTTCGAATGTGAGATAGACGGTGGACCCCACCTCAGGTTCAAATTGTTTAGTACCAATCTTTTTTCAATCCCACTACGATTTTACATGCTTTATAAGAGGATTGGTAATTTAGTTGGGAAAGTGAATTTACCTGAACAATGTACCATAACGGGACCAAGATATATTCAGCTGTAAGAAGAAGGCCACCAAAGACCCATTTGGAATTGGTGTCGTTTTGAAGAAGAAGTTGCCCATGAAGTGAAGTGGTGGAAAATGGAGTCGTAATTATTGGTGGGCCCTGATAGAGAGTCGCCACAAATGCACCCGAAATTGAAACAACGGTGCCCAACATCTTAGCTTGACTACTTGTGCTCCTCACGGCTAGTTTTTCCATTCTTTGGAATCAAACAAAACACACCCAAAAAAAAAAAAAAAAACGACACAAAAATTGTGACAAAAGTCTAAAGGTGGTTCCATTAAAGCGTAGATAGAAGTGGTCCATGAGAAAAGGACTCAACACAACAATTGGTAAAACTATTTGTCGAATATGTTCATTCTACATTGTCTCTCTCTTTCAATTCACATCCCCATATTGTCATGTTCCCTAACATTGATTGAATTAGATGCACCACTAATTTTGTTTTCTATCCAACTTGGAAGATTAAGGTCTTGTTTGGTACTCAAGTTAAACTGTATTTTTTTTTGTCTTGAAACAGTTTTTTATCTTTTCTGAAAAGTCAATAAAAATTATTATTAAAACTTAAAATTTTCAAATTCAACTCATTCATTAAACATCCCCTAACTTAGCCTAATAGAAGAAAAAAAAGAAGATTAATTGGGCTAATAATTTAGGGAAATTTTTGGGAAGGACATTATATTTACAAGAAATGCTAAGGGGTCTTTGTTTTAACACTCATTTTAAATTAAATTGTACTTTTTTTATCATAATTTTTATCTTTTTCTGAAAAAATGTTTTGTCTTTTCTAAAAAAGTTTTTTATCTTTTCTAAAAAATTACTATTGAAATATAAAAATTTTAAACTAAACTCATTCATCAAACACCCCTAAATGCACGTGCTTTTTCACTCTCTTTGACACTCTCTGATTTTGATTTTAGAAGTGACACATGTCCCTTTTTCTCTTGGAAATCGTGAGATGCACAAGTTTAACAAAAAGTCATTATTTTTCACCCTTATTACAAACTTGTCACTGTGTCTTCGCCTCTGACCCAAAAAAGAGGGGGGGGGGGGGGGGGGGCCAAAAAGAAAAAAAAACAAGCAAACAAAAAAAACTGGATTTTATCTTTGAAAAAAAAAAAAAAACCATTATAAACACTTACAAAGCTCCCTAATCAAATTTTTAACACTCCATGAAAAATGTTCCTCTACCACTTTTCCTAGAGTTATAATTTATAATTTGAATCTTTAATTTTGATAATTTACATAATAAAATTACAAATATGTAACAAATTGAATCCTATTGACAATAATATTTATCTTTTGAAGGAAATTGATATGTAATTTATCTATGGATTATTGATTTATGACATAACAAATTATTTTTATCTTTATTAATTAACAATCTATATGCAGGTGAAGTATTAATTTTCATTAAAAAATCAATATTGTTTATCAATGAAATGCAAATTGCAACATATTTGTAAGTTTAAAGTGCAAATTATCAAAATTAAAAATTCTAAATGCAAATTATAACTTTATAATAAATTTAAGATACACCAATAAAAAAAACTTTTCGTAATTTAATGAAGCATAGAGTTAAAAGATTATCTTTTCTTAAAAAAAAAAAAAAAATTGTTATAGACCCAATACATAAGTTCCCTTTGAAAGTTAAATAAATGCCAATTTTAATGCATGAGTTACTGTCAAATCAAACTAAATTGCACCCAGTAAAGGAACAAAACAAAGCCCTTCTCTTTCTTTTTCTCCTCCTCTTATCTGTTGATCAAAGGTTATGATTAACTCAACTCTAATTACCTACTAATTAATCAGATCCTGACTAAAATTTTCTTTCTTCATTCCAATCTTCCACTTTACACATGGAAACGCAGGCCCCTAAAATGGTTTTCAAAAAACTGGTTGATCAAAAGATCTCATCGTTATGCATATCTTGGTGGTCAAATCATAAATAAATAAACTATAGACAGAAAAAATTATATATTTATATATTTTATACGCTATTCTTGTTTCTTTCTTTTTCTTGTTTTGAAATTATTGTAGTTTGAAATTATTGTAGTGGAGCATAAATAATGTTAAGAACCGTAAAACATTAAAAAAAAAATAATATATATATATATATATATATATAAGGATTTGCATAAGTTAGGAGTCTTGGGACCGATTTTAAAGTCTGAAATTGAAACTAAGGAGTTTGTTTTTAGACGGAGCTACCGTAAATAGATAAAACAATGACCCTTTAATTTAACTTACAAAATGGCTTTTTCCAAGACACATATGGTAGGACATGTGTCGCTATTTTGTGGTAAGAATGTCAAAGTGAGTGCATGAGTTTGGCATTCCTCTTGTATCAACGTTTTCATATCAATTCATGTATTAAATGAGTCACGACATCTTTGTCAATTATGATGCTTTCAAGTTTGAAATCTTATTTTTATTTATTATTATTATTTTTTAAAAAATTTTTGATAATTAATGGGGTGTTTGGTGAATGAGTTTAGTTTAAGAGTGTGTTTGGTTGGTTAGTTTAAGTTAAAATATTTTAGTTGTAATAGTAAATTTTTTTAAATTTTCAGAAAAAAAAAAAAAACTTTTTGAGAAAAAGATAAAAACTTTTTAGAAAAAAGACAAAAAAAAGTACAGTTAGAGTTGAAATGAACCAATGAACCAAACAAACCCTAAGATTTTTAAGTTTCAATAGTAATTTTTCAGAAAAGACAAAAAAATTTTTTAGAAAATATAAAAAATTTTTTCAGAAAAAGACAAAATTTTTTCAGAAAAAGACAAAAACAATAATGAAAAAAGTACAATTTAATTTAAAATAAACTTATAAACAAACGCACCCTAAAAGTCATAGGTCCGGTAGAGAACAAAAACAAATTCTATCATTTTATTCTAGATGAAGAACATTTTCTAAAAAAATGAGGGACCACCCTACGCTAATAAGGGAAACAAATTTACCAAACAGTTGCCTCTTTTGCTAAGAAACTAATGGTGTGTAAAATGTAATGGAAAAGCTAAATTTGACTAAAGTCAACGTGCGTGTGCCGTGCACGCGACGTGTAGGTTTATACAAGGAAAACTGAAAAACCAGTTGTCACTAAAACTCTCAGCTATAGCTTTAGGCTCATAGTATAGATTTTTGCTTTGCTTTGGAAAAGCAAAGAATAACTTTAGAACTACGTTTACCATTATTCAAATAACAAAAAAAAAAAAAAAAAAAAAAGGAGAAGAAGATAAGATTTCAACCAAAACAAAATGCAAAAGAAAAGAAAAAAAAAAAAAAGAGGAGAGATTGAAGATAAGGTAATCTTTTTCGTTCTATATGATTTTAATAGATTTGACATTTGAAAACATAGATCTCCAATGGAGTATTCCCTTATGGAAACGGAAAACAGATAAACAACAAAATGCAAAAGTATATTTACTTGCAAAATGTTAAACCCAAATTAATCATATAAATTATAAAGTCTCTCTCTCTCTCTCTCTCTCTCTCTCTTTTTATTTTATTTTATTTTAAATAACAAAAGAAAATCTGCCACAAAGACAACGCTTTGCTTGGACACCTGTTTGCTAATGTTAAAAAACCAAGTGGACTCTCTCTGTTCACTTTGAGCAGAGAGAAAAAAAAAGGCATAATCTAGTTGTTAATACACTTGAAGAAGAAAATAATTTTCTTTTTCTTTTTGTTTTCGTTAGTTACGAGGAGTGAGAGAGAGAGAGAGAGAGAAACTAGAGAGAGAGAGAGAGAGAGGGAGAGAGAAGGAAAAAGCACCTGAAAATAATGGCAAGAATGAAAGTAAAAGCAGGCACGAGGTTGCTGATGGCCGAAGCAAGCGTCGGAGAGCTGTAATTTATGCCTGTAAATCCCATTATCTGCGATGAACACCTGTTCCCTCATTTTTCATCCCCACCAAAAATAAATGAAATCAACAAAAAAAAAATACAAACACACAAAAATTCTCAAAAAAAAAAAAAAAAAAAACCCACTAAGCACTCTAATTAGTGGGTTTTTTTGTTTTTCCAAATTGGTCTACCCTATGAGGCCAAGAAGGACGATTTTGATCATGATGGAGGAGTTGAGCGGAGGAAGCACTCTTGATCTGCAAAACCAAACATTGAATTTAAATTTGAAGACCCACTAAGCAAAATTAGATATATAATTACGTCCTTCTAAATTTAAAAAAAAAAATTTAATTAAGAAAAACCGAAACAGAGTAAAAGTGAAGAACCTGTGGGAGAAAAATGGTGCAGGAAGGAGAACAAGAGCAGCAACGGCGTAGGCGTAGACGACGAAGACATGGTAGCTCATGCCTTTCAAAGTTGCTGCTTTAAACAGCGTGTTTAATCCCACGTTAATGCACTCCATTGTTACCATCGCCATGAACGGCAACACATCCCTGAAACAATACCTCTCTGCCACCATCTCTCTCTCCTCTCTCTCTCTCTCTCTAGAAAGCAAACAGGCACAGAGAGTAAAGTTATGATACAGTGCAGTTTCTCTCTCCTATATACATATATATATAGATATATAAGAATAATATGGTCTCCGATAATTGTACGCTTACAATAGACTTTTTATTTATTTATACATATTCATCTAACTTTCATTCGATTTAATTTATTACATATAATATAATTTTATGTGAATTTTACTACAACACAGGTCATTTGAAACTGTTAATTAAAAAAAAATATGAGTAAAAATATTGTATTAGTGATCGTAAATATTACATGTCATTAATCTTATGTTATGTAAGATAATCTTATCTATATACATATTATATATAGATGTATAGTGTAGAATGGTTAATTAGAAAGTTAGTGCGTGGTAATGGACGACTACACTATTGATGACGCGAGATTGACAATGATGTGGCAGATGATGATTGGTGTAAGGCCTTCTTTAATTGGCCACTTTAGATTTTTTTCTGTTTCAGTGGAAAATGAAATGAAAAACAAAAAATGGTAATTTGAGTCTGAGTGTCTGAGTTGGTGTGATTTGAATCTGATTAGGAGGCAATTTTTTTTTTTTTTTTTGGCGATAAAGGAAAAGATATGGGGGATGATTTTATTATTTTTAGGTTTTCAACCTCACGGACAAGAATTAGTTTTCCTAGACATGACAGTGAGATAAGTTTTTTATACTAATTTATCTCAGTTAGCCATTCAGAACCTACCTTGTCATACCAAATCATACTTCAGTAGTCGAAATTAAAGTAAAGTCTAAAGGGAGACAATGATAATCGAATATGGGTGAACAAAAGAGAAAAGCCTAACGAAAGATACCCATTCTTATCTATCCATTTACTTGTGGGTGTTGATTGGGATGCAAATTGGACTTGGAATGAAGTTACTGCATATTATTATATTATTATATTTATTTGATACTCAATAAGGGTGGTATTATTGGTGGCACACATCTCCTGATGTGTTGTTTTACTTAAGTGCTTTAAATATTGTGTGAAAAGAATCTGGTATTCTACGTAATAAGTTTTCTATTCAGTGGTTTTTGATTCATTCACGCAAGATAATTAAATAATGTTGTCATGAATAAGTCCAAAGAAAGAGTTCAGTGCAGCATTCTCCACAACCAAGATATATGAATAATTTGCTAAAAACAAGGTCATGTAACCGTAACTTTAATTTAATAAGTAGGTATTGTTGTAATTTGTAAGATTAATTTTTTAACGATTTAATTTGTAAATATACATGTTAAAAACTTAACTTGCGTTTGATTTATTGTTTAGAGATGAAATTTTTAAATTAAAGTTGATTAACTTTTTAAAAATTAATTATAAATTTTTATTAAAAGTTTAAACTAAAAAAAATATATACGTATTATTGTTAGTTAAAAATTAAACCGTTTAAAAATTAATTTAATGACTAAAATATATTATCAACAAATCAAAAATACAGTAGTTTCCCCTTTTAGTTGGTCAAGAAAGAACATTTTGTTTTGTGATTATAACGAGGATATGATCGATGGGACAATAATGGATTTTGGAGCCAATAATTAAGAAGTTTCCTTTCCCTTGACAAGACACTGCCTTTGTCTTTTTCGACATTTCTCGACAAAGGTGAGCCAGCCTCATCCTTTAAGGCCCTCTCTTCTTATGGGCTTTAAATGGGCTATTAGAGCCCAAAACACAAAGGTCTCTTTTTCCGGGGTAAAAATTTCAGAACTGATGCGCAAAAGTGCTCATCTTTGGACTTGGATCAACAATTTTGAGTTATATATTTTTTAGTGGAAAATTTATAGTTTATATTGTGTTCATACTGTTAGTAATAGAAAGAATAATCACATGATAAAAAATTAAAAATATATATTGAGTTATATTTTCATTGGACAATATAACACAAATATTTTGAGTGATATTTTTTTAGTGGAAAATTTATATTGAATTTTGTGTTCATACTGGTAGTAACGGATAAAAATAAAATGAGTTTCAAACCATATTTGCGACAACTTTATTTTATTGTGGTTTAAATGGTGATTTAAACACCATAATTTGATATATGTACTATTTTTTCTTTAGTCAAAAAAATGTTCTGGAGTCTGATTACTTGACAGTTTCATTGTTTAATATATAAAAGATGGAATATTAATATCGCAGTTTGACTATGTTTTATGCCCTTCAAGATTAAACCGCAAGTAATCGGCTGGCCTGGAAAGGATGTCAATTATCCATTATTAAGCAATCTTGTGGCTTAAAACAATTTATTTATTGGAATCTAAATAAAGATAGGAGTACTCTAGCGGCGGAAAACATGAAGTTGATGAAATATTAGGCTCCGTTTGATAAAACGGTTTGAGTTGAAATTTTTAGGTTTGAGTTGGATGATTTTTTAAAAATTAGTTATAATTTTTGTTGACTTTTCAGAAAAAGACAAAAATTAAGATGAAAAAGTACAGTTTAGTTTGAGTTGAACTAACTCACCAAACAAGTTAGTTAAATTTTTGTCTTTTTAAATTTTCAGAAAAGACAAAAAATTTTTTGGGAAAAAGACAAAAATTTTTTGAGAAAAAGATAAAAAAAAGTACAGTTTGAATTAAAATGAGATGATGAGACAAACAAGCTCCTTAAGTTGAACTAACTCACCAAACAAGTTAATGTTTTGATGGAAGATGATTTTTTATGGTAGCGTCTTATACTAGTGATATATATGTGGTTAATGCATTTAATTTTTATTGTCGAATCTGATGAGAATCAAATCAAAATAAAAAAAGTTTAAACATACAATTTCTAGATTCGACTGTTTGGAAAAAAAAGAAAAGAAAAGAAAAGAAAAGTATTATATCATTGCAAATGAGATGATTTTTGATGGAAGATGATTTTTTATGGTAGCGTCTTATACTATTGATATATATGCGACTAACGCATTTAATTTTTATTGTCGAATCTGATGAGAATCAAATCAAAATAAAAAAAGTTTAAACATACAATTTCTAGATTCGACTGTTTGGAAAAAAAAGAAAAGAAAAGAAAAGAAAAGTATTATATCATTGCAAATGAGAAATGGAAGCTAAAGCGCAGTCAAACATTGTGAATAAGTAAGCACTTCTGAAGAAACGTTAAAGTTCATGATGAATGGCTCTGTCTCTCTACCATATTATACATACACGTATATATATACACATATATACATTATAGTGCATGACTCAGCAACGCGGCGCAGGTATCTTCTTTTGGATACCCGTTCATACATGTATCATACAGCAGTCATGCTACATTCATTCCAATGCCAACTTTCTTTGACCCTAAACTATAAATTTATATATATATATATATGTATATATGTATATATGTATTTATATTGTTGCGATTTATCCTTCACCTACACGCATATATGTTTCCATCTCATCCACCCCCATGATATATCCTTTCTATACATACACACTAGACTCCCAACATATCCCCACATCAACATCACTATATACATCAAACCAGTACCGGATCTCTCCACATCACCAACCAAATATTCGTGTTTTATGAATTGCATCCACCAAGTCAACCTGCATATATTCAAAAACATATATATATATATATATATACGCACACAAACACACACACGCGCGCGCACACACACAGATACTTGGCACGATAATCAACAAAAAACAATGGCCAAGTTCGGGGAATCAAAGGTACATCGGCCACGGCAGTTGCTATGAAATTTGAGTGTAGTGCAAGAAATCCATGCAAGGGGATTAGACTTGAGGGCGTGTATCTAACTTACAATAATCAAGCAGCTCAATCCTCATGTTCCAATGCTAATGGAAAGTCTTTTAGCAAGGTTTTTCCAGATATAGTTGTTTAATTAAGTAAATACCTGTACCAAATTGAAGAAACTATAGGAGATCATTAATTGTTTATTTGTGTGATCTTATGTGTACAGATTTCATTATTTTGTACATTTTGAATCGTGCGTGTTGTGTATCATCAATTCTTTTGACACAAACCATATAATAAAAATTCTAAAACAGAGTGATTTGTTGTAATTAATTTGTGGCATTTTTTTTAACTTGCTAATTATATGAATGTGAAAGAATATATATATATATATATATATATATATATGTATGTATGTATTTATTTAAATTATGAGAAGAGAGAAGTTAAACAGCATATCAAGGACGGGCATCACAACTAGGTTGGTTCCACTCAAACGAGCTAAATTATTTATAAACTAGCAAATGTTCTCTAAATTATCATGTAAAGCGATGATAAGTGATCAACCAGCATGGCAAGTAAATTATACTGTAAAATGAGGAAAATAACAAAATATCCTTGTAATAACAGAACATATTCGTTTATAAATGAGGAATGCCAAACTCAGACACTTTTTCAGACTTTAGTCTTTTTTTCCTGTCGCTTATCAATCTCATTTTATTAACGAATCGTTATTTTACATTATATTTGCAAAAGATAATACCACATTCCCTTTTTCCAACATACTTTCTTCTCCATCCTAATTTACCTCACGTCGCTCAAGATATGAGATTGCCACACCAATGCAGAGTTAAATATATATATATATATATATATATGGCATAAATTGACACATAATTTAATCAAGAAAAATACTTTAGGACATTAGTGATGTTCAACATCATATTAATAGATAAATGGGTTAAGAAGAAGGAGTAAAAAATGTAACAGTTAAGAGGGTTGTTTTTACAGGTACTCAAAATGGATTAAGAATAAAATCATGGGCTAAACCCAGCAAAGGATTTGTCCAGGGGGTCCAGTTCCTCAACATCCTCATGCAGAATGTCCAAAATCCCATTATTATAGACCAAAATTATTGCCCACACAACATTAATTGCCCTGATCAGGTTACATATCTTATTTCTCTACTCTTCCATAATAAGGGAACAAAAAATCCAAATTATATATAATAAAATATGGTTAAAATCATCAAGTTCCTTTTAACTGATCATTATGTTTGAATACGTGTATAGGCATCCGGTGTACAAATTAGCGACGTAGTATATCGGGACATCAAAGGGACATCGGCCACGGCGGTTGCTATGAAATTTGAGTGTAGTGCAAGAAATCCATGCAAGGGGATTAGACTTGAGGACGTGAATCTGACTTACAATAATCAAGCTGCTCAATCCTCCTGTTCCAATGCAAATGGAAATTCTTTTGGCAAGGTTCTACCGGATAGTTGTTTATTGAAGTAATCACTCGATTGAAGAAACAATGGGAGATAATCATTTAATTATTTAATAATGCTCTTTTATGTACAGATTATATTATTTTGTACAATTGGTACCTTGCGTGTTGTATATACTTGTATATCATCAATTCTCTTGACCCGTACCAAATAATAAAAATTCTAAAAATAGAGTGATTTATTGTAATTAATTTGTGGCAATATTTCCTTTTTTACCTAGGCCTGCTAATTATATGAATGGCAAAGGACCTATTTACAAATACAAAAAAAGAAAAAAAAAATTGTTATATGACGTGGCAAATTAATGAGATGGTAAATTATTTGCACTAAAAATACATATCTTACATCAAGGGACAGAACCAAACTGGATCTTTCAAGAAAGGACAAAAGAAATAGAAAAAGAAAGCTGGACGAAAATTAGGGTTCGATATTCGACCTTCCGTTGCTTTGGATGGCAATGGAGAAGACGGCTTGGTTGGTTGAGAAAGCATTGGGACGAAGACCTTTTTAACTGCTGCCTCTTCTTTGATTGGAAGTGAAACAATATGTTCTTGCACCTCTTGTGGAAATTTTCAATTACGAACACCCATTGTTAATGATGTGAGATCTAGTTTTCATGTGACTAGCTCCTGTAAAGACTTGAATGTAAATAGTACATGCAATTTCATGAAAAAGCTTGTTTCAGAGCTCTAATATGTGTTATGAGTTTTTATAGTTAATAAAACTCAAAAATGACTGTTCGAAGAAGCAAATAGCCTTTTTGAACAATAAGAAGTGAAACCGACTCAATTCCACAAAAGTCAAAATTTTGACCGAAAAAGTCAACTGTTGACCGAAAAGTCAAAGTTGGACCAAAATGGTCGAAATTATGACGGAGGAATTTTAAGATCTGCGTTTTATGAAAAATAATGCAGGAACTAATTTTTATGACAGTTAGAAACTAAAACCACCTTAGAAAAATCAAGCACGCCACAGTAAGTCACGAGGCAGAAGGATTTGAGAAAAGATCTTCAATCCGATTTTTTTTGACTGAAATTATGAAAAATCCAAACTGTAAAATAATTATTACAGTATTGGAATTTAAATTTTTACAGTCAAAGTTTCAAAGATTTTTATCCAAACAAGCCCTAAATTTTAAGATATCTCACAAAGAAATTATTATTTTATTCAAAGAGAGATGTGTTGGACCAATCACAAGAGGACACCTAGCCTATGCCAACTCACCATGAGTTGTCTTGCACTCCAAAGCTCCGGACACCTTGCATGCTAGAAGGCCAAAATTTTGAAAAATTAGGGGTCAAAATCCTATTTCTAAAAGCTCTCCAAGTTGTCTATAAAAAGGGGGTGAGTTCCTCTATTCACTTTAATGAGAAAATGCAACAAAACTCTTGCAAAATCTCAGCTCAAAAATCCGAGAGAAAGGGAGAGTGAGATCAGAAAAATTTTCCAAGTTCAAGCCATTCTTCTTGCTTCGGGTAGCTAGGAAACCGAGTGGAAGAAAAGAAAAATTTTTCTGCAGCCCTTACAGCCCTTGTTGCCGTGGGTTTGGAGCAGGGGAAACACAAGGGAAAACCAAAATTTTGGGGTAGAAATTAGGGTTTAAGGTTCGGGTTTGATTGGTGAGCCAAAGGAGTGAGTTTGGTGCAAGTTTTAGAGCTTGATTTTAACTCCAAGCAGCCCTCGGGTTTGTGGGAGAAAAGAGAGAAAAATTTTCAGATTTGGGGCTAAACTTTCTTGAGTAGCCGAGCAAGGTGAGGAGACCACAAAGGAACCAAAAATCTGATTTTTGGTGCGTGGGGAGTGAGCAGCCGAGCCCTTGAACCTCTTGGTGCAAGCAGGATTTTTTCGGGTCATCCAAACCCTAAGCCGAGAGTCACCTCTTGGAAGGTAAAATTTTTAAAAGCTTTTCACAAGTTTAAATGAGTTTTTAAGCATGTGATTTACGTGTATTTCATGCAAAAATTGTGTAAGAGCATAAGCTCCTATGTGTGTTTTGATGGCTGCCTTTGATGTGCTTGTGTGCTTAGTGTTTGGTTAGGTTGATTCTAGGTGTGGTTTGGTTTATGTTTATGCTCATAATTTATGCTATGTGCTTGATATGCTAGATTGGCATGTTAGGGTTTGAATTAGGTAATATGTCCCCAAATTAGGTTAAGTAGTTTTGTGCATGTATGTTATGTTTTTATGAACCAAATGCATGAATGGTGTGATGTATGCTAAGCTAGTGGATATGCAACCCTAGGATTAGTGTTCGGATTTTTTGGGTTGCAAAGATCACATGGGCTGTATGATAGGGTTAAGGGACGTTAGAATGCGCTGCATGTTTGATGATTATCTCCCGATGTGGGCGGTCGAGTTAGAACCCGCGACTTAGGACGTAACAAGAAATGTAAGAACCAAAACTAGCTCTCGGGTTCCAGGGAGCTGTTTCGGTAAAACATGGATTACAGGCCTTTAGAGGCCGAATGGGCAAAAAGTTAAAACACGAAAGTTGTAGACTAGGTTGTTTTCTAGCGGCCAACGCGGCCAGTTTTCCAAAATAAGGCTCCAACAGCCTTCTTTTACAAGGAAACCCGATAGAGGTCTGTAAGACTCGGTTTTCAAAGTTAATCTCGTTTTCAATTAAAAACTGGTACCAATCGGTACAGAATCAGAAATTTCTCAAAACATGAAAGTTTTAGAACTCTTTGAGGGCTAGAACTTTTGTGAAGAAAACATTTTCAAATTCGAAAGCGATTTTTAACTATAAACTAAAATGCCAAAACTGCGCAGGAATCCAAGAGTTTCTGTGCAAGATTTTATAGAACCCTTTAGGAAAAACGTTTTTTTCGAGCTGATCACGTTGTTTCAAGTATGGAAACTGTCCCAAAAGCAGTTTCCGACCCCCAAATGTTTTATGAAATTATAAGGCAGGATTTACGAATTTTTACGAAAAAGTTGATAAGATTAAGATTTTAAAGCTAAGTGTTTTTATGAAGAAGAAGTTATAAGTTAAGGTTTTTAAAGAAATGGTTTCTAAGTTAAGGTTTTCAAAGCAAAAGGATTTTAAGCTAAGTGTTCAAGGCAATGTTAAGACGCATGATAACCGGGAATCTATACCCGAGTTATCGGGACTTAGGTCCCACAATCCTAAAGTAAGCCGAATAGGGATTCACGTTAAAGATCACAAGGGTTAACCTTGGTTGACCCATAAATTGCTGATCAAAGCTCAAGGGTTGATGTTAATTTAACCCGACATGTTTTCATATATGGGCTAAGTGTATGAAATGGATATCCAACGTATCTTTTTAGATCACAATACACGATCTATAAGACTACTAAGGTAGTCACCCTTATGTATGCATGGTCTTTTGTTAGGGGGGGACATATCACCGAAAACCCACATGATATAGATTAGAAATCTCACGTACGTCCTTCGTTCGAGCAGGAGGAATTCTTCAGCTGAAGCTCGAGGAGGAGTAAGACAAGCAGCACACGGATAGACGGTAAGTACAACACCGTCTACAGCATAAGCTACTAGTATATATTACTAGATGTCTATGATGTGTTATGTGCTATGTGTTAGTTAACATGTATGCAATATAATTATGTTATGAATATGATTATTATGCTAGGGCATAAATATTAGAATCAAAAGGTGACAACAGAATGTATGTTCACTTATAGTAAGAATAAGTAAGTTAATAAGCGATGTGTCGTACCACCCACGCCAGGTTGGGTTGGACTGTGGATTGAGTTGGATAAGGTTTGGCCGCCCCAACCAATTCATAGTCGCGCGCCGGTTACGAACACACGAGGTAAGGGCCCATAATGAGTAGAGATAAGAAAGCATAACATGGTCAATACTTGCTATGTGTATTTCCTGTTTATGCTATATTTTTCTTTACGGCTTAAGAGTTGTACTTACTGAGCTCTAGCTCACTGTTTGAGTTTATGCTGTAGGTAAGGAACCAGCTATATGAAAAAGATGCAAGATGGAGTAGCGAGCCAAGGGACTGTGAATGAGTGGATTATGGGTATCGCTACGTGTTTTGTGATTTTATGTAAATTATGAAATATTCTATATTAACCGGTAATTAATATACTATTATGCAAAAACAGTAATACTTTATGTTTATAGTGTTTTGTCAATGCTATAAAAAAAAAAAAAAAAAAAATTTTCCGCTGTGTTTTCAATCAATGTCTTTAAGTTATATTATGAATGTATGTTAAGTAAGCATGGTAACGGCCTACGCTAGGTGGGGCGTTACAAATGAAATGTTGAAGAAAAGAATCGAATGAAAGCTAGATTGAATTTTGAAATATTAATATCAAAATGAAAGAAATTTGCGGGTTCTTTTTGAAGGAGATTGTGCCAACGTTTTCGAGCTATTTTTAAATTATATATAATGGAAATTTTTGAAGGAAAATTAGAAATTCCTATGAAAATATCAATGAGAAAACAACTAAACAAACGAAATGAAAATTTACTTGAAAAAACGACTAGTTAACATTTTATCCTACTTCATAAGTTATTTTATTCGCTAATGGTAGTATACGACAAAAATATAAATTTTCACGCTCTCTAGTTTAACCATTACGTGCGTACCGTTTATTACTTTGTCATGATATCTTATTTCAATTTAACATTAAATTTTGAAAGAAAGAAGCAAATATCATTTTTACAGTAAATGCATGATTAATATAAATAGCATATTTTTTTAAAAAAATTAAATTAAATAAAAATTGAGGTAAATAATTTTTTTTTGAAATGTAAAATAGTTTATTAATTAAAAGTAGTTACTGTACGTAAGTATAACATTTACTCAGTAAATTTGTCATTTACTTTAACTATTTTAAAATCTTATTATTTCATTCATTAGAAGTCTTCCTACTTTACATATTTGTTTCTATCACTTGCCAGTGAAATTATATCTTTCCTCACCACTCATTATTTTAATCACGGGAAATAAATATTTTTATCCACATCCAAATAGAGAGATCTTATGGTTAGTTCTTTTTTTTTTTTTTTTTTCCATACATGGTTATAGTGAAGAATGAAGTTGGCAATTTTAAAATAATCATTGAAAGATGACTTGTAATTAAATTAGTTGTTGTGATACAACTAGGCTGATAATTAAGTAAAAATTAAAAGAAAGAAAGAAAGAAAGAAAGAAAGAAAGAAAGAAATAGAGAAAAAAGCCTTGGTTCTGAAAGAGATTTTGAAAAAGAGTCTCTATTTGGCCCTCCTCATGTTAATATGAAAGAGATTAACATCATGAATTGCTTTTCAAAATGTTAAATGTACTTTATTAAGCAGTATTAAGCAATCGGCCTGGTTTAATCCAAAAAAAATTGGAAGCACTCTAGCCGTGGGAAACATGCACGAACACAATGGATTATTTGTTTTAATAAAATTTTTAAAGGCAATAAGAATGGAAAATATATATATATATATGTAAATGAAATGAAAAACGGAAGCTATGGCTCTCGCAGTCAAAGAGATTGTACAAGTTAATTAATAAGCACTTCAAAGAAACGTAAAAAATAATGCACGGCCGTTAGTTTTCTTCTTTTAGATGTCCGTACATATGCATGTATTAATATTTGCAGTGCCTCGTTCTAATGCCCGAGCTTTCTTCAACCTCGAACTTTGTTTTTCCAATTTATAAAATTAATATATATATATATATATCTTCCTTCACCTATACGCACCCTTTCATATGTCCTACTATATATATACACTCTAAGACTCTCTTCAACTTCTCCCAACATCGTTTCCATCACTCTCTCTCTCTCTCTCTCTCTCTATATATACATATATGTGTGTGTGTGTACATATAAGCCACCGTACACTATTCACAACCAAAAATTAAAGATCATATATAACCCCAAAGTCCTAGTAACTATAAATTTGGCGACCCAACAAAAAAAAAAAAAAAAGGCCAAGTTTGGGAGCTTTTTTCTTTGCCCACTACTAGTACTGGTGTCTATTCTATGTGTTAATTCCTGGACCAAATTCTGTGATGCTGCTACTAATACAACTACAGTCTACAACTTACAATGTGGTGAGCTTTGGGGCCAACCCAATGGCGTTAAAGACTCCACCCAAGACTTCCTCAGTGCGTGGCCTGCACTGTTTCAAATTGTTCTACCCTATGAGGCCAAGAAGGCCGATTTTGGTCATGATAGAGCAGTTGAGCGGAGGAAGCACTCTTGATCTGCAAAACAAAACATTGAATTTAAATTTGAAGACCCACTAAGCAAAATTAGATATATAATTACGTCCTTTTAAATTAAAAAAAAATTAATTAAGAAAAACCAAACAGAGTAAAAGTGAAGAACCTGTGGGAGAAAAATGGTGCAGGAAGGAGAACAAGAGCAGCAACGGCATAGGCGTAGACGACGAAGACATGGTAGCTCATGCCTTTCAAAGTGGCTGCTTTAAACAGCGTGTTTAATCCCACGTTAATGCACTCCATTGTTACCATCGCCATGAACGGCAACACATCCCTGAAACAATACCTCTCCGCCACCATCTCTCTCTCCTTTCTCTCTCTCTCTCTCTCTAGAAAGCAAACAAGCACAGAGAAAAAAGTTATGATACAGTGCAGTTTCTCTCTCCTATATATATATAAATGTATGAGAATAATATGCTATCTGATAATTGTACGCTTACAATTAACTTTTTATTTTTATTTTTTTACATATTCCTCTAACTTTCATTCGATTTTACATATAATTTTTATGTGAATTTTACTACAACACAGGTTATTTGAAACTGTTAATTAAAAACATATATGAGTAAAAAAATTGTATTAATGATCTTCATGTTACATGTCATGTCATTAATCTTATGTTATGTAAGATAATCTTATCTATGTACATATTATGTATAGACATATAGTCTAGAATGGTTAATTAGCAAGTTAGTGCGTGGTAATGGACGACTAGACTATTGATGACGCGAGATTGACAATGATGTGGCAGATGATGATTGGTGCAAGGCCTTCTTTAATTAGCCACTTTAGATTTTTTCTGTTTCGGTGGAAAATGAAATGAAAAACAAAAATGGTAATTTGAGTCCGACTGTCTGTGTTGGTGTGATTTGGATCCGACTAGGATGCAACTTTTTTTTTTTTTTTTTTGATAAAAGGAAAAGATCTAAGGATGATCTCATCATTTTCAGATTTACAACTTCACAGACAGGAATTATTTTCCTTAGGTATGACAGTGAGACAAATTTTTTTACATTAATTTCTCTCATTCAACCATTCAAGACCTACCATGCCATCATCAAATCATGTTTCAGTAGCCGAAACTAAAGTAAAGCATGAGGGGAGCCAATAATAATCGAATATGGATGAATAAAAGAGAGAAGCCTAATAAAGACACCCATCCTTACCAATCCATCCATCCCGTGGGTGTTAGATTGGGATGCAAATTGGACTTTGAAGGATGTTACTGCATATTATTATATTATTGTATTGATTTGATAATCAATAAGGGTGTTATTATTGGTGGCACACATCTCCTGACGTGTTGTTTTACTTAAGTGCTTTAAATATTGTGTGAAAAGAATCTGGTATTCTACGTAATAAGTTTTCTATTAAGTGGTTTTTGATTCATTCACGCAAGATAATTATATAATGTTGTCATGAATAAGTCCAAAGAAAGAGTTCAGCGCATCATTCTCCATAACCAAGATATATGAATAATTTGCTAAAAACAAGGTCAAGTAACCGTAACTTTAATTTTATAAGTAGGTATAGTTGTAATTTGTAAGATTAATTTTTTAACAATTTAATTTGTATATGTACATGTTAAAAATTTAACTTGCATTTGATTCGTCGTTTAGAGATGAAAATTTTAAATTAAAATTGATTAATTTTTTAAAAATTAATTATAAATTTTATTAAAATTTTAAACTAAAAAAAATATACGTATTATTGTTAGTTAAAAATTAAACCGTTTAAAAATTAATTTAGTGACTAAAATATATTATCAACAAATCAAAAATACAGTAGTTTCCCCTTTTAGTTGGTCAAGATAGAACATTTTGTTTTGTGATTATAACGAGGATATGATCGATGGGACGATAATGGTTTTTGGAGCCAATAATTAAGAAGTTTCCTTTCCCTTGACAAGACACTGCCTTTGTCTTTTTCGACATTTCTCGACAAAGGTGAGCCAGCCTCATCCTTTAAGGCCTTCTCTTCTTATGGGCTTTAAATGGGCTATTAGGGCCCAAAGCACAAAGATCTCTTATTCGGGGGTAAAAATTTCAGAAATGATGCGCAAAAGTGCTCATCTTTGGACTTGGATCAACAATTTTGAGTCATATTTTTTAGTGGAAAATTTATAGTTTATATTGTGTTCATACTGTTAGTAATAGAAAGAATAATCACATGATAAAAAATTAAAAATATATATTGAGTTATATTTTCATTGGACAATATAGCACAAATATTCTGAGTGATATTTTTTTAGTGGAAAATTTATATTGAATTTTGTGTTCATACTGGTAGTAATAGATAATTAGTACATGATAAAAGATAAAAATAAAATGAGTTTCAAACCGTATTTGCGACAACTTTGTTTTATTGTGCTTTAAATGGTGATTTAAACACCATAATTTGATATATGTACTATTTTTTCTTTAGTCAAAAAAATGTATTTGGAGTCTGATTACTTGACAGTTTCATTGTTTAATATATAAAAGATGGAATATTAATATCGCAATTTGACTATGGTTTATGCCCTTCAAGATTAAACAGTAAGCAATCGGCTAGCTTGGAAAGGATGCCCATTGTCCATTATTAAGCAATTTTGTGGTTATAATTATTTATTTATTGGAATCTAAAAAAGGATAGGAGTACTCTAGCGGCGGAAAACATGAAGTTTGACGAAATATTAGGCTATGTTTGGTGAAACGGTTTGAGTTGAAATTTTTAGGTTTAAGTTGGTTGACTTTTAAAAACTAGCTATAATTTTTGTTGATTTTTCAGAAAAAGACAAAAATTAAAATGAAAAAGTACAGTTTAGTTTGAGTTGAACTAACTTACCAAACAAGTCTTTAAATGTTTTTATGGAAGATGATTTTTTATGGTAGCGTCTTACAGTAATGATATGCATTCAATACATTTAGGGGGTGTTTGGTGTGTTAGTTTGAGTTGAAATATTTTAGTTGTAATAGTAAATTTTTTTGAATTTTCAGAAAAGACAAAAAACTTGTTGGGAAAAAGACAAAAACTTTTTAGGAAAAAGACAAAAAAAAGTTTGAAATGGGATGAAAATGGATGGGTTGCCATCCACCCCCTTAATTTTTATTATCGAATCTTATCAAAATCAAATCAAAATAAAAAAAAGTTTAAATATACAATTTCTAGATTCGACTGTTTGGAAAAAAAAAAAAAAATAAAATAAAAGAAAAGAAAAGTCTTATATCATTGCAAATGAGAAATGGAAGCTAAAGCGCAGTCAAACATTGTGAATAAGTAAGCACTTCTGAAGAAACGTTAAAGTTCATGATGAATGGCTCTGTCTCTCTACCATATTATACATACATGTATATATACACACATATATACATTATAGTGCATGACTCAGCAACGCGGCGCAGGTATCTTCTTTTGGATACCCGTATGTACATGTATCATACAGCAGTCATGCTACATTCATTCCAATGCCAACTTTCTTTGACCCTAAACTATAAATTTATATATATATATGTATATATGTATTTATATTGTTGCGATTTATCCTTCACCTACACGCATATATGTTTCCATCTCATCCACCCCCATGATATATCCTTTATATACATACACAATAGACTCCCAACATATCCCCACATCTACATCACTATATACATCAAACCAGTACCGGATATCTCCACATTACCAACCAAATATTCGTGTTTTATAAATTGCATCCACCAAGTCAACCTGCATATATTCAAATATATATATATATATATATGCACACATACACACACACACATACTTGGCACGATAATCAACAAAAACAATGGCCAAGTACAGGGAATCAAAGGTACATCGGCCACAGCAGTTGCTATGAAATTTGAGTGTAGTGCAAGAAATCCATGCAAGGGCATTAGACTTGAGGGCGTGTATCTGACTTACAATAATCAAGCAGCTCAATCCTTATGTTCCAATGCTAATGGAGAGTCTTTTGGCAAGGTTTTTCCAGATAGTTGTTTACTGAAGTAAATACCAGTACCAAATTGAAGAAACTACAGGAGATCATTAATTGTTTATTTGTGTGATCTTATGTGTACAGATTTCATTATTTTGTACAATTTGCATCGTGCGTGTTGTATATCACCAATTCTTTTGACACAAACCAAAAAATAAAAATTCTAAAACAGAGTGATTAGTTGTAATTAATTTGTGGCATTTTTTTTAACTTGCTAATTATATGAATGTGAAAGAGAATATATATATATATATATATATATATATTATTTAAATTATGAGAAGAGAGAAGCTAAATAGCATATCAAGGACGGGCATCACAACTAGGTTGGTTCCACTCAAACGAGCTAAATTGTTTATAAACTAGCAAATGTTCTCTAAATTATCATGTAAAGCGATAATAAGTGATCAACCTGCATGGCAAGTTAATTATACTGTAAAATGAGGAAAATAACAAAATATCCTTGTAATAACAGAACATATTCGTTTATAAATGAGGAATGCCAAACTCAGACACTTTTTCAGACTTTAGTCTTTTTTCCTGTCGCTTATCAATCTCATTTTATTAATGAATCGTTATTTTACATTATATTTGCAAAAGTTAATACCACATTCCCTTTTTCCAACATACTTTCTTTTCCAGCCTAATTTATCTCACGTCGCACAAGATATGAGATTGCCACACAAATGCAGAGTTAAATATATGTATATATATATATATATATATATATCCTACATATATAAAAGAGTAGAAAATTTTCTACTGTTCATTTTTGGTCGTCAAAAACGGTGCGTTTTGGGTGTTGCTTTTTTTTTTTTTTCCTTTTCTTTTTCTTTCCGCAGTCTCTCGTTCTGAAAAGCTGCTTTCTTTTTTTTTTATTGCTTTTATTCTTCTGTTCTCTCTCTCTCTCTCTCTCCCTCTCTCTCTCAATTTGATTTTATCTCTCTCCTCTCTCTTCCTTCCCCACTCTATTGTCGTCCGCCCCATTCTCTCTCCTCTCTCAGCCATCTCTTTCTCTCTTCCTCCATCTTTCTATCTCTTCTCTCTTCTTCCGCCCCACTCTCTCTCCCTTCCTTCAGCCATTTGATCGCCGCCATCTCTCTCTCGCTCTCCCTTCCTTAGATCGCGATCTCTCTTCTCGGTGAATCCGGGCTTGCCGTGGGTTCTTCGCGACTTAGTGATTTTTTTTTTTTTCCTGTTTTCTCATTTCTTTAGTTTTTTTGTTGTTGGAAATTTAGGGTTCTTTTCTGTAAATTTGGGGTTCTTCAATTTGGGGGTTTGTTTTTTGTTTTTGTTTTTTAAAATGTTTTCTTTTTCTTTTTTCTTTTCCTCTATTTGGTTGGTGGAAAATGGAGGAAAATAAAAAGAAATCCTAAAACGTTATCTTGTTTGTTATTTTTTTAAGTGTTTTTTGTTTTATTGTTATGGCTGTATCATAATACTAAATTTTCTATAATTTATCATGATGAGTAAATTGTAAAAAGATATGAATATAGTAATTGATATTGCTTTGGTGATTGTATTGCGAGATAGGTTTTGCTTCCTGAGGGACTGGATGGTCATGTCGGTCTCACTCTTGTTTTATGGAGTTATTTGTCTCTTGCATTTGCTCTTGTTATTGGTTTTGCATTATTTGTTGATGGAAATCCTTATGTTGCATTATTTGTCTATTAGATTATGCGTGGAAATCTGTGTCCAAAATCGTTCTATTTTGATGATTTAATGAGAAATTTTTTTAGTTGATTATTATGCGTTTTCCTTTCACAATTTATTGTTTTCTATTGCAAATAATGTTCTGCTTTTTTCTTTTTTCTTTTTTCCGTTTTTCTAAAACTATTGAGGGCTGTGATGATAGTTTTGTATAGTTAACATAGAGCTATTTGTGTCTTTTAGGAAAGAAAATTAATTGCCCAAATGTTATTTTAAATGGTAAGATCTTTCTGTTTCAGCTGATAAATTTCTTTGCATTTGTTTTAAATCTTGCCTTAATTAATCAATCTATTTTAAGACAGATGATCTGTGATTGGTGAAAGAAAAATTACATGAATGACAATAAAATTAAAAAGAATAGGACTCACTGCCTTTTTGAAAAGAGGTAGTTACAATAAACTCAGTTAATTGAAAGCTTGTTTCGGTTATTTTGAAAGACATCCTTGATCTCATCCTCGTCTCATCTTCTTGATAGTTTAGAATTCTCATATTGTGAGGTCAAGTGACATCATTCACTGATAAGTATAGACTTGCTATGAAAGATCAATTATGTTTGCATAGTTGTATAGTTTCAGTAGATTAAAAATTGTTTTGAATATAATCTTTTGTTATAATTTATTTCGCATATCAAATTTGTCAAACACATCTTTGGTTATTATATATTCAATCATCCATAAAAGAATTAAGTTCAACAAGTATACTCATTCTATTTAATAAATGATATGATGAGTTTACTGTTATCTTTTGAGCATTTATATTTAATATTCTGATATACAAATTAATTTAAGATGACAAATTAAAAGTTACAAATTTAACAAAGGAATATAAAAAATTGTATGTTGATTATATTTCTTGTAATAAATAATTTATCCTCGTAGATAATTATATGTATTGTTATTTATATTTTACACTATTTAAATTTCAATTACAGCTACAACGTGCATTTGCACGTATTCAAACTAGTATATATATCTTAACTATAATAAAAGAGTGGATCCCTGTCACTGTAGTTTTTTGGTAGTCAAAAACGGTGCGTTTGATGCCTTCTTCATTTTTTGCTTTTTGTTTTTGTTTCCTTCCTTTTCTCTGCTGACCGCCTCCCACGTGTTGCAAGTGCAACTTTTTCAAGAATTTGGACATTAGAACCCCAGAATACAAGCAATATAATGCATTTTACAAAATTGCCATCGTACTTGAGAACTTTGTTTCTTAAAGTGTTTTTTTACTTCGTAAAAATATCAAAGTTATTTTAGTGTACATTTCGTATTTCATTCCATTTTGAATTAAACTATACTTATAGTTGATTTTTTATCTTTTTATGAAAAGTTCAATAATAATTATAATTAATTTTTATAAAATCAATAAATTTCAACTTAAATATTTTATTTTATTTCAAACTCAACCCGAATATTAAACACAATCTTAAATTGATCAAGTTCAAAATGTCCTATATAATATATATATATATATATTTTAACATGATAAAAGAGCTAAAGATGAAGAAAATGTAGTGAAGGAGAAGTTTTTTTTTTTTTTTTCCCTCTTTTGGTTAAGAAGAGTGAGTTAAATTTTAATTTTTTTTTCATTCCATCACGTTCTTCACACACCATTTTGATGCTTTTTTATTTTTCTCTAAAAATCATTTTTTTACTGCAAAATCGTTTTGCTATTCAATTTCTGCTTTATTTTAATCTCATTTTCTTTTCATTCTCTTTCTTGTAACCTTTTTCTATTTTATTTCACTTTCTAATTAGTCAAAAACGCACCATTTAGGTGCTTTTTTTTTTTGCCCCCTCGTTGTGAGTTTGTCCTTCCTCACAGCAATGCACCGTTAAGGTTTTTTTTTTTTTTTTGGGATTTTTGTCCTTCCTTACAGCAACTACAGCTGACATTTACTTTTTGCTTCTTACGTATTGCACTCTTGTAAGAGTTTTGAAACTTGAACTTAAAATAAGATTATTTAATTCAAATTACAGTTTTGTCATACTGTAACTACATATTTATTATTTTTTAAGTACAAAACGTCTAAAAAAGAGAGAGAGAGAGAGAAGAGTTTTTTTATTTACCTTTTACTTCATTATCATATTTTCAAAACGTTTTTAGTTTCTTTTTCCAATCATTTTTTTTTCTAATTGCAATGTTTTATTTTTTATATAGCCAACAATGTGATTAAAACCTTTTTTGAGATAACAAAATGAAACTCTACATATTTTGAAAAAAAAAATATAAGTTGTATGTTATTATCTTATTTATTAGAATGTTTGACTTTGTTATTATTATGTATTTTATCATGAAGTTTAACTCTTTAACTTTGTGTATTAATCTATATTTTTTTATAATTTCTATAAAATATTTCTTCATATTAAATGTTACGAAAATTTTCATCACGATTCAACACGTGCAACGCGTTGCACGTAGCAAAACTAGTAATAATAAAAGAGTGGATCCCTGTGTCACTGTAGTTTTTTGGTAGTCAAAAACGGTGCGTTTGATGCCTTCTTCATTTTTTGCTTTTTGTTTTTGTTTCCTTCCTTTTCTCTGCTGACCGCCTCCCACGTGTTGCAAGTGCAACTTTTTCAAAGAATTTGGACATTAGAACCCCAAAATACAAGCAATATAATGCACTTTACAAAATTGCCATCGTACTTGAGAACTTTGTTTTTTAAAGTGTTTTTTTACTTCGTAAAAATATCAAAGTTATTTAAGTGTACATTTCGTATTTCATTCCATTTTGAATTAAACTATACTTATAGTTGATTTTTTTATCTTTTTATGAAAAGTTCAATAATAATTATAATTAATTTTTATAAAATCAATAAACTTCAACTTAAATATTTTATTTTATTTCAAACTCAACCCGAATATTAAACACAATTTTAGATTGATCAAGTTCAAAATGTCCTATATAATATATATATATATATATATATATATATATATTTTAACATGATAAAAGAGCTAAAGATGAAGAAAATGTAGTGAAGGAGAAGTTTTTTTTTTTTTTTCCCTCTTTTGGTTAAGAAGAGTGAGTTAAATTTTAATTTTTTTTCATTCCATCACCGTTCTTCACACACCATTTTGATGCTTTTTTATTTTTCTCTAAAAATAATTTTTTTACTGCAAAATCGTTTTGCTATTCAATTTCTGCTTCATTTTAATCTCATTTTCTTTTCATTCTCTTTCTTGTAATCTTTTTCTATTTTATTTCACTTTCTAATTAGTCAAAAACGCACCATTTAGGTACTTTTTTTTTTGCCCCCTCGTTGTGAGTTTGTCCTTCCTCACAGCAACGCACCGTTAAGGTTTTTTTTTTTTTTTTTGGGATTTTTGTCCTTCTTTACAGCAACTACAGCTGACATTTGCTTTTTACTTCTTACGTATTGCACTCTTGTAAGAGTTTTGAAACTTGAACTTAAAAGAAGATTATTTAATTCAAATTACAGTTTTGTCATACTGTAACTACATATTTATTATTTTTTTAGTACAAAACGTCTAAAAAAGAGAGAGAGAGAGAGTAGAGTTTTTTTATTTACCTTTTACTTCATTATCATATTTTCAAAACGTTTTTAGTTTTCTTTTTCCAATCATTTTTTTTTCTAATTGCAATGTTTTATTTTTTATATAGCCAACAATGTGATTAAAACCTTTTTTGAGATAACAATATGCAACTCTACATATTTTGAAAAAAAAATATAAGTTGTATGTTATTATCTTATTTATTAGAATGTTTGACTTTGTTATTATTATGTATTTTATCATGAAGTTTAACTCTTTAACTTTGTGTGTTAATCTATATTTTTTTATAATTTCTAGAAAATATTTCTTCATATTAAACGTTACGAAAATTTTCATTACGATTCAACACGTGCAACGCACGTAGCAAAACTAGTATATATAAAAGAGGCATAAATTGACACATAATTTAATCAATAAAAATACTTTAGAACATTAGTGATGATCAACATCACATTAATAGAGAAATGGGTCTTACTGATAGGTCCCATATTATGGGATCCAACCTCTATTAATAAGTGATTTTAGATATCACTGATATTTTCTAGCATTGTTTTTTAATGAAAGTAAAATTTATTAGTAAAATTTATCTATTTTTTTTATAAGTAATAAACATACATAGATATATATATCATGTATAGAAAAATTTTAAGTATGAACGGCCTTTAATTGGTTTGACTCTATTTACAAGACAAGACACTCATGACTCAAAGGAAAGGACTTTCCACGGATATTACACATCAAATATCATGTATTCATTGCTCCTGTAAAACTAAAGCAATCACAAAAGGATATTTCAACCGTAGAAAAAATTCATGGAAATCTTATTTTTAATTGATAGATTTGCATCGAGGGTATTCACGGATTGGATAGTATTGTAATGTCTCAATCTCTAGTTTATTTTGTAACTTTTGAATTGGGAAATTCACAATCCATTATCAATCTGTTAGATCCTTAATCCATTTCAGTAGCATATTAGGTGTCACATATTAGAATTTGTGAATTCAATCTGTAGCCTCTTGAAATTAAAATAAACAAACTAAAGTATAAATAGTTCATAAATTACAACTTGTCTTAATACAATCAAATTCAAGTTTTTACTAATAAACCAAATTGAAGCATTTCAACAAACAAACATCAATTATAAAGTCGGAAAAAAAAAATAAAAAACCAAATCATCACTTATCAAGATTGCTTCCTATCAAAATTATATATCTAGATACATGTATGGTTCAGATTTGTAGATTTTATAAATTTAGAAATTTTCAATCTGCAATCTAATAGTCTCCCAATCCAATTCAATCTAACGGATTTATTGGATTGAAAGAATTGAGTGGATTCAGGGATTTAATGAATACTCAGTGACAATTATTTAAAAAAGAGAAGTGGAATTTTTGTTAAAACGAAAGGAAAAAAAAAAAAAAACAAACAAAAGGGTGTAAAAAACTAAAAAGCATAAAAGAAAACTAAAAAATGAAGTGAAGAAAACAAAACAATAACAAGTAAAAAAAAAAGCAACCTATGAGAAAAACCATGCATTATCAGGGGTAATATAGGCATCTAAAAAGATAAAATAGTTTTAAAATAGATGGATTAAGAAAGAAAATGAAAAAAAAAATGCAAAACGAAGTAGTGAAATCGAATCTTAGTTTTTTTTTTTTTTTTTTTTTTGTTGGTTAACAATAGTTAGTAAATAAAGAATGCGTGACAATTTAATTTGCATAATAATCATTGAAAGAGATGACTTATTATTAGATTAGTTCGTATGGTAAAACTAGGCTGATTAAAAAAAAAAAAAAGGAGGCCAGTATCACTCACTTTTACCAAATGAAAACGTTAACATCACGAAATGCTTTTCACTATGTTAAATATTATAATTTATTAAATAGCACTAAGCAATCGGCTATCAGAACACAATGCATTGTAAAATCCACTATTATAGGTAATGTACTAATGTTGTGTGGCTGATATAGTATAATAAAAGAAAAAAAAAAGATTGAAGTTACTCTAGCCGTGGGAAACATGCATGAACTTAAGGGATTTATTTTTATAATAAATGTTTTAGAGATAATAAGAAAAGAAAAAAAAATATTTAATTGAAATAAAAAATGGAAGCTATAGCTAGCGCAGCCAAATAGATTGTACAAGTTAATGAGCATTTGGAAAGAAACGTAAAAAATAATGCACGACGTAGGTTTCTTCTATTGGATATCCGTACATATGCATGTACTTGACTTTCTTCAACTCCAAACCATGTTTTTTCAATTTTATAAAATTAATATACTCCTTCACCGATGATGAGCACCCCTTCATATGTCCTGTCATATATATACTCGACTCTCTTCATCTTCTCCCAACATCGTCTAAATCACTACATATATATATATATATCTATACATATTATATAAACCACTGTATTTTTCACAAGACCAAATATTATAAATCATATATAGTCCCAAAGTCCTAGATAAATATATAGTTGGCGGGCCAATAGAAAACAATGGCTAAGTTTGGGAGCTTGTTATTTCTTTGCCAACTACTAGTAGTACTGGTGTCTATTCTATGTGTTAATTCCTCGACCAAATTCTGTGATGCAGCAACTACTACAACTACAACTTACAATGTTGTGAGCTTTGGGGCCAAACCCAATGGTGTTAAAGACTCCACCCAAGCCTTCCTCAATGCATGGGCTGCAGCCTGTGCTTCTGTTGGTCCCACCAGCTTATTCGTCCCCAAAGGTCGGTATTTGCTCCGCCCTCTGTCCTTCAAAGGCCCCTGCAAAAGCCCCCACATCACTTTCCAAATCGACGGCACTCTGGTCGCCCCCCTCGATTACCGAGTCTTGGGGGCCGCCGATAACTGGATCGACTTCCAAGGAGTTAGCGGTCTTGATATAGTTGGAGGGTCTCTCGACGCCAGAGGACCCGCCTTGTGGGCTTGCAAAGCCACTGCAGCCAACAATTGTTCCAATGGAGCCACGGTTAGTATATAAACACACAAAATTTTAACCCTTTATTTCTTGTTCTAATTACCACACGGATTTTAACTCTTTCATTTATTAATGATCAGTTTGCCATTTTAATTTGCAGACACTGAGCATTACATACTCCAGCAACATCAAAGTCATCGGCTTATTGTCATTAAACAGCCAGATGTTCCACATTGTAGTAAATCATTGTCAGAATGTGGAGATGCGAGGTGTGAAGGTGATGGCTGACGGCCAGAGCCCAAACACTGATGGCATCCATGTTCAACAATCGCGAAATGTCGCAATCTTCAACTCCACCGTTAGAACCGGGGATGATTGCGTCTCCATCGGCCCCGGCACCCAAAACTTGTGGATTGAAAGCATGGCATGTGGTCCTGGCCATGGCATTAGGTAAAAAGAACAGTAGTTTTTATTTTAGTTGAATTATATTAACCAACAGTAAAATATGTAATGAATGTTTTGTCTTACATAATAATCTTGTATGTAACTGATTGCAGCATAGGGAGCCTGGCCAAGGACCTGGAAGAAGAAGGGGTAAAAAATGTAACAGTTAAGAAGGCTGTTTTTACAGGTACTCAAAATGGATTAAGAATAAAATCATGGGCTAGACCAAGCAAAGGATTTGTCCAGGGGGTCCAGTTCCTCAACGTCCTCATGCAAAATGTCCAAAATCCTATTATTATAGACCAAAATTATTGCCCACACAGCATTAATTGCCCTGATCAGGTTACATATCTTATTTCTCTACTCTTCCATAATAAGGGAACAAGAAATCCAAATTATATATAATAAAATATGGTTAAAATCATCAAGTTCCTTTTAACTGATTATTATGTTTGAGTATGTTTATAGGTATCCGGCGTACAAATTAGCGACGTGGTATATCGGGACATCAAAGGGACATCGGCCACGGCGGTTGCTATGAAATTTGAGTGTAGTGCAAGAAATCCATGCAAGGGGATTAGACTTGAGGACGTGAATCTGACTTACAATAATCAAGCTGCTCAATCCTCCTGTTCCAATGCAAATGGAAATTCTTTTGGCAAGGTTCTACCGGATAGTTGTTTATTGAAGTAATCACTCGATTGAAGAAACATTGGGAGATAATCATTTAATTATTTAATAATGCTCTTTTATGTACAGATTATATATCATTTTGTACAATTCGTACCTTGCGTGTTGTATATACTTGTATATCATCAATTCTCTTGACCCGTACCAAATAATAAAAATTCTAAAAATAGAGTGATTTCTTGTAATTAATTTGTGGCAATATTTCCTTTTTTACCTAGGCCTGCTAATTATATGAATGGCAAAGGACCTATTTACAAATACAAAAAAAGAAAAAAAAAATTGTTATATGACATGGCAAATTATTAGATGGTAAATTATTTGCACTATAAATACATATCTTGCATCAAGGGACAGAACCAAGCTGGATCTTTCAAGAAAGGACAAAAGAAAAAGAAAAAGAAAAAGAAAGCTGGATACGAAAATTATGGTTCGATATTCGACCTTCCATTGCTTTGGATGGCAATGGAGAAGACGGCTTGGTTGGTTGAGAAAACATTGGGACGAAGACCTTTTTAACTGCTGCTGGTTCTTTGATTGGAAGTGAAACAATATGTTCTTGTACCTCTTGTGGAAATTTTCAATTACGAACATCCATAGTAATGTTGAAGAAAAGAATCGAATGAATGCTAGATTGAATCTTGAAATATTAATATCAAAATGAAAGAAATTTGCGGGTTCTCTTTGAAGGAGATTGTGCCAACGTTTTCGAGCTATTTTTAATTATATATCATGGAATTTTTTAAAGGAAAAATAAAAAATCCTATGAAAATATCAATAAGAAAAAAACTAAATAAAGGAAATGAAAATTTATTTTTAAAAACCGACTAGTTAACATTTTATCCTACTTCATAAGTTATTTTATTCGCTAATGGTAGTATACGACAAAAATATAAATTTTCACGCTCTCTAGTTTAACCATTACGTGCGTACCGTTTATTACTGTGTCATGATATCTTATTTCAATTTAACATTAAATTTTGAAAGAAAGAAGTAAATATCATTTTTACAGTAAATGCATGATTAATATAAATAGCATATTTTTAAAAAAAATTAAATTAAATAAAAATTGAGGTCAATAATTTTTTTTTGAAATGTAAAATAGTTTATTAATTAAAAGTAGTTACTGTACGTAAGTATAACATTTACTCAGTAAATTTGTCATTTACTTTAAATATTTTAAAATCTTATTATTTCATCCATTAGAGGTCTTCCTAGTTTACATATTCGTTTCTAGCACTTTCCAGTGAAATTGCATCTTTCCTAACCACTCATTATTTTAATCACGGGAAAGAAATATTTTTATCGACATCCAAATAGAAAGATCTTATGGCTTTTTTTTTTTTTTTTCATACATGGTTTTAGTTAAGATTGAAGTTGGCAATTTTAAAATAATCATTGAAAGATGACTTGTTATTAAATTAGTTGTTGTGATTAAACTCGGCTGATAAGTATAAAAAAAAAAATAGAGGAAAAAAAAAAAAAACTTGCTTCTGAAAGAGATTTTGAAAAAGAGTCTGTATGTAGCCCTCCTCATGTTAATATGAAAAAGATTAACATTATGAATTGCTTTTCAATATGTTAAATGTACTTTATTAAACAATACTAAGCAATCGGCCTGTTTTAATCCAAAAAAAAAAAAAAAAATGGAAGAATTCTAGCCATGGGAAACATGCATGAACATAATGGATTATTCGTTTTAATAAATTTTTTAAAGGCAATAAGAATGGAAAAAAATTATACGTAAATGAAATGAAAAATGGAAGATATGGCTCTCGCAGTCAAAGGGATTGTACAAGTTAATTAATCAGCACTTCAAAGAAACGTAAAAAATAATGCACGGCCGTTGGTTTTCTTCTTTTAGATATCCGTACATATGCATGCATTAATATTCGCAGTGCCTCATTCTAATGTCCGAACTTTCTTTAACCCCAAACTTTATTTTTCCAATTTATAATATTAATATATATATATATACATCTTCCTTCACCTATACTTGTATCTTCCTTCACCGATATTTAAGACTCTCTCTCCCAACATCGTTTACATCACTCTCTCTGTCTCTCTCCCTATATATACATATATATATATATATGTACATATAAACCACTGTACTTTTCACAACCAAAAATTAAAGATCATATATAACCTCAAAGTCCTAGTAACTACAAATTTGGCGACCCAACCAAAAAAAAAAAAAGAAAAGGCCCAGTTTGGGGGTTTTTTCTTTGCCCACTACTAGTACTGGTGTCTACTCTATGTGTCAATAACTCAACCAAATTCTGTTCTGCTGCAACAAGTACTACTACAACTACAACTTACAATGTGGTGAGCTTTGGGGCCAAACCCAATGGCGTTAAAGACTCCACCCGAGCCTTCCTCAATGCATGGGCTGCAGCCTATGCTTCTGTCGTTCCCACCCCCATATTCGTCCCTAAAGGTATTTGCTTCTCCCTCTGTCCTTCATTGGCCCCTGCAAAAGCCCCAACATCACTTTCCGAATCGACGGCACTCTGGTCGGCCCCCTCGATTACCGAGTCTTGGGGGCCGCCTATAACTGGATCGACTTCCAAGGAGTTAGCGGTCTTGATATCGTTGGAGAGTCTCTCGACGCCAGAGGACCTGCCTTGTGGGCTTGCAAAGCCATTGCAGCCAACAATTGTCCTAATGGAGCCACGGTTAGTATATAAGCACACAATTTTAAGCCCTTTATTTCTTGTTCTAATTACCACACAAATTTTAACTCGTTCATTTATTAATGATCAGTTTGCCATTTTAATTTGCAGGCACTGAGCATTGCGTACTCCAACAACATCAAAGTCATCGGCTTATTGTCATTAAACAGCCAAATGTTCCACATTGTAGTAAATCATTGTCAGAATGTGGAGATGCGGGGGTGAAGGTGATGTGTGATGGCGAGAGTCCAAACACTGATGGCATCCATGTCCAACAATCACGAAATGTCGCGATCTTCAACTCCTCGGTTAGAACCGGGGATGATTGCGTCTCCATCGGCCCCGGCACCCAAAATTTGTGGATTGAACGCATGGTATGGGGTCCTGGCCACGGCATTAGGTAAACTTGTTTTTCCCCCCTTATGTATATTTTCTGATTTATAACATTTGACTTATGTAAATTAACTTGTATGTAATTGGTTGCAGCATAGGGAGCCTAGGCAAAGACTTGGAAGAAGAAGGGGTAAAAAATGTGACAGTTAAGAAGGCTGTTTTTGCACTCAAAACGGATTACGAATAAAATCATGGGCTAAACCCAGAAAAGGATTTGTCCAGGGGGTCCAGTTTCTCAGCGTCCTCATGCAGAATGTCCAAAATCCCATTATTATAGACCAAAATTATTGCCCTCACAACATTAATTGCCCTGATCAGGTTACATATCTTATTTCTCTATTCTTCCACAAGAAGGGAACAAGAAATCCAAATTATAAATAATAAAATATGATTAAAATCATCAAGTTCCTTTTAACTGATTATTATGTTTGAATATGTGTGTAGGAATCGGGTGTACAAATTAGCGACGGAGGATATCGGGACATCAAAGGTACATCGGCCACGGCGGTTGCTATGAAATTTGAGTGTAGTGCAAGAAATCCATGCAAAGGGGATTAGACTTGAGGACGTGAATCTAACAATAATCAAGCTGCTCAATCCTCATGTTCCAATGCTGATGGAAAGTCTTTCGGCAAGGTTCTACCAGATAGTTGTTTATTGAAGTATTCACTCGATTAATGAAGAAACAATTGGAGATAATCAATTATTTAATGTTCTTTTCTGTATGGATTATGTTATTTATATTTGTACCTTGCGGTTGTATATAACTAATTCTTTCAACACAAATTACCAAATAAAAGAAATGATTAATTTTTGTGTGTTTTGTTGTAATATCCAAGCGGCCATTTTTCTTTTCTTTTCTTTTCTTTTTGTTTTTTTCACTAATATGATCGGTGTCAAATTATATTGATTCGCCTATGTAGGTTTGAAAGGTATTGAATATATAGGAGGCATATTGAATGATTTTGATAATTCAGACAACAAAATGAAATATGGTATCTAGTTTAGGGGCATTTGTAAAATTAATCTGATTTTTTTTTTCAGAAACTATTTAGGGACGACTTGTTACTAATTTACAATTGAAGAAAGACAGGATCTTCAATTATAATATTTACTAATGTTCTTTTCCGCACGATACATTATTTATAGTATAATTAGTCGTATACCTTGCGTGTTGTACCATCAATTCTTCGTACACAAACCAATTAACGAGCAGATTTTTATGTTTGAATAGAAAAATTATAATTAGTCGTCATAAGCGTCATTGTTCTTTTAATTACTTGTTTTCATGTATGAATGTCAAAAATTGCTTGAATGCATAACCTTCTTTAAATAATACGCAAAATAATAAAGTCAACGGGAGCTCTCCATAGACATTTTTTCAGACCAAATTAAATGATACAAAAACAATTATATATACACAAAGCTTGTGTTGTTTGCTAATAAGTTACATTTATATATATATATGTCACCATAAGCAAACATTGACAAATAGGAATGCATTAAAAAAATAAAGTTGACAACTTGTAGCCATGACGTTGGAACCCAAGTGGCAAGCCTCTTTATAATGTGTATATGTATATACATATGCATGCTCCTTCAAACCCAAAAGAAGAGCAGAAAATGGAGGAGAGAGAAGCAAGGAAACGACGTCGTCTTGGTGGACAAACAGCGCCGGCAGGTTACTTGTGGGTGTGCGTGGGAGCTCATAAACAGAGGTTCGTGCTAAAAATCAAGTACACAAGCCATCCTCTATTCAAGAAGCTGGTTGAAGAAGCCGAGAAGGAGTACGGCCACAGAAACCAAGTGGGCCCTCTCGCGCTTCCCTGCAGTGTCCACATCTTCTACAATGCGATGATCAAGATGGAATTTGATGATGATCATCATCAGGCCAATCATTTCTCTACTCGTTGTCCCTCCTTCTGCCACTTCATGATCAGCCCCTTCAACATTTATGCCATCAATCAGTTCTAGAACTACACACAGATAAATTAATGTATACTCTCTCTCTCTCTATATATATATATAGGGAAAGTTACAGAGAGGAAGAAGAAATTTGAGAATTATGTTTCCATATTAAAAGGTCAATTTGTTAAGTGAAGTGACTTAATATTTTTATATGTCTGTTATTATTGTTATATGTTTTCGATGTGAAACTTAGGTTTTTTTTTACCCTTTAACATATGCGTGTGTGTACTACTGAGTACTATATATAAGAGGATTGTCCACTGCTTTCTTAATTTGATCATCATCTGTTGAACACGTACTTGTTAGATATGTGGTATATTTCTTTTCTTTTTTTTTTTTTGGAAGGATTTTATTTTGTTTAATTGTACATCCTTTTCTTTTTTCAAAAAATAATTTGGGGCATTAGTGATGTTAAACATCAAATATTAGTGCGCACGCTTGTAAATCACTTAGAGGCCAAAGTAATTCAAATGTTTGCTTAGATGTGGCTAAAAATGAAAATTTTTACTCGTAAATCCGATTACCTTGCAGGTACATGACCCTATTATAGAGTGGGGTAAACTTGATCTTTTCCTGGTTCGGTTTGGGTTTGAAAGTTAGGAACCATGACGAAGGTGGGGACGGTATTAGAAATGTAAAACTAGCAAAATCTATTCCATTATTTATAATTATCCAAATAGTTAATAATTAAAGAGGAAGTAAACACATATTAAATTACCGTATTGGAACACTCCTTTTTTGTTTGGCGGTTATTTCTTAGGATGTATTGAGTGCTGGTACGATGAAAATTGGTCCTCTTGGATGCATTTTGGGCGCAAATTTGCCCATCGCGGCCGAATTTGTGATCCTTCCACTTTGAAGATTATGCCCTCGCTTAGTACGTCATCCTTGTCATGCGTGAAGTATTGCTATTCCATTGACATCCGGGAAAATTAGAAGTCAAGATAGATATGGAGCTATTATCACCTAAAAACAAAACGTTATCACCTAAACTTTTCATCTCAATCCTGGGTAAGCTTCTCAAAATTGAACCTATAGGATCGGGTATATACGTCGCAACTTTAAAAACATAATGTTCACGGTACGTATTCGGATCCTGTATTCCTTCTTTATCTTCGGGAGGAAACATGCGAGGAAGGTGAATACTTGCATCCTTTCCCTCACTAACTACAAAAGTTTTGTAGGGTGTTCTTGTAAATTTCTCGTCAAAAGTTACTAACCATCCTTCAGAGAAGCCACCAAAACATCTCTAATATCAAGGAAGTAACAAGTACTTCTTCTCTAAGACATTATATAAGCTCCATGTACGACCCTTTTTTTTATTTAAATTTTTACTTGGAACCAAAACCAGTGGAACTTCATGATGTTTCAGGTTCTTGACAAGTTCACTCTGATTATCTTTAGCTACAGCTACAGAGTGCCACGAACCACAAACAAGACTAAATTCTACGTAATCTTTCGATGACTTTAAATCCTTCAAAATTGAGTCTAAAAGGTGCTTTGGAAACCAATATACCAATCTACAAAAGATGAAAACAACAAAAAAATTTAAGTACGTAATTAATTACCTTAAAATATGTTGCTTAATTTGTGAATCAAAAACTATATGGGTAACAAAAATCAAGAA